>CAUYRB010024387.1:0-42592 GCA_963574695.1 Propithecus perrieri
AAAAAAAAAAAAAAAAAGGATGTTGAAAATCCCCACCATGATGATGGTTTTATTATCTATTTTTCTTATATTTGTATCTGCTTTTGCTATATCTATTTTTTGAAAATTTTAGATGCATGAAATCTATACTAATAGTTCAGATATTCAGCATAAGCTTTTGTCCCTAATAACGAATTTTGTATTTAAATTTAATTTGCTTTATAGTAAGATCATTATACCAGCTTGCTTTGGGTTGGTATTGCTCTAGTTTTGTTTGTTTTGTTCTTTTACCTTTAATCTTTATGTTTTCTTACATTTTAGTTGTATCTCTTGTAAACAACATATTGTTGAGTTTTGTTCTTAGTTTATTTCACTGTTTTTATTTTATTTATTTTTCTTTTCCATGCTGTTGTTTTATTTGTACTTTGGCCCTTGGAGATTTCTACTACTTCTACCAGCTCTGCATTGCAATAATACATGTGTTTTATATAGGTTCTAGTTGCATGTTGCAACTAGTCTTCCACCTGCTTCTTGAAATGTTTTTTCAAATCACATGTGCCTCCTTAGGGAGGATGCTTCCTATTGAAATGTTTTTTTCAAATCACATGTGCCTCCTTGGAGAGGATGCTTCCTACCCACCATCTCCCATCTCCTTATATTGATGTTATTTAAAGTTAGTTTCCTGGCCACTTATGTTTGTTCTCAAGTGTTAAAACCACATAAATGTATTGCCCACCTACACAGTGCAAAGCAGTGGGCTAAGCCCTATAGAGTATAATTCTATTTAGATATGATTCTTATCTGTAGGCATCTGCCTGAAATTTTCTTATGTTTTCTATATAACATGTTCGTTTCTCTACTTAGCACTGTATACCTTGACATTAGTAAGCTTTTTAATTACCAAGATAGTTTCTTGTTAGTGGTATGACTTCTCGTTTATGCTGTTACAGAACATGTTTTTCTGCAGTGTAGTATTATAGTTCACAGGACATTAACCATATATATCATTTTATATTATACACAATATCTCAAGCTTTGATATTCTCCCTGTAATTTTATCAAAAATAACACAAAACTCCATCTATCTGTGTAGAGAGATATATTTAATTTCCTCCCTATCTTTCATACTTTGACAAAAGGAATGTGAACAATTTTATTTACAGGGAACCATCAATTCATACATTCATTATAACCATATTTTAGATTTTGGGGAAAACAATCTCATCAGAAAAAAGGTACGTTATTGTTCTAATCTAGCTGAACTAGGGTTTCCAAAAAGGGAACAGTGAAGGAACTTACTTTCAGCAGAAAAATAAACAGAATGTAAGAATAGGAAGAAATCATTCATGCACAAAGAAATGCAAAATTTGCATTTTGCCTGGCTTCTATATGTTTTGGAGAGAGCCCGTTCAAACCCAATTTACTAAGGCAAGCTTAAACCTTTTATTGTCTGATAGATTTTCTGGTTCCCTTACTAATTCACATAAAACTGGTAAATTGGATACTCTCGATATTAATTCTTTTAAACAAACTCTCCAACAGAAAGCAAAACCTCTGTAGGATAGAACACATCATGTCCCATTCATTCTTCTCTCCCAGTCAATAATCTTAGAAACAGAGCATTCCCCAGGAACCACTTTTCACCCATTTATAGGTCTTGGAATGGAATTTTACCATGTTGAGAACCTGTAATAATTCATCTCAGGAATGCACCAAGGAAAAAGGCCTAGTCTCTGTGGAAGTCTTTCCACGGCTAATGAGAAGATTCCCACCAGAATGGCCCAGGTTGTAGAATACTCTCTGACATTACATATTTTTTGTTTTATGTGACATCATATATATGTATATCATATATATATATATATATATATTTATATATATATATATATTTGGTCGGTGGAAATGAGTATAGGTTTAGATCAGTTGGCTCATTTTAGATCAGTCTATTAGTTTTCTGAAGAGGGTGACAAAATCAGAAAGATCAGTTTGTCCACCGCTGTGAAAATAAGCCTGTATTTATCCTTAATGAAGACTTTGTTCTTTATCGGATATATCTAAAACAAATCAAAATAAAATAAGCAACCAAATAAAACATCAAAGAAATGAACAAAAAGAAAAATCTTTGGTTTCCCATACATATCCACCTATTCTAGGCTTTTTATTTTGCCAGTATCTCGTCAGCACAGGAAATATGGCTATACTTCCTTAACATCAAACAACTCAAGACAGTGGTAAAATGAGACCAAACGATGGTTCTCTAACTGACAGATGTATGCTTACAGCTTATCTTTTTAACTTATCCTATGGTTACAATTTTTAATTGCATTTAAATTTAATTTAAATACAACAGTACAAGACAAACCACACAAATAGTGAGGCATGTCAAGAGTTTTAACTCTCATGTTATGAAAGTTATAAAATAGAGTTTGTTTTTGCTATTATAAAGGGAATCATGTCTAACCAATAAAAATTGAAAAATACAGAAAATTAAGAGACGGAGATAGTCAATTATTTCTACACTCAGTGACAATGTATGTTACTGTTTTGCTGAGATTCTTTCCAGAATTTTCTCTCTTCATGTTTTTCATAGTCCCTGTAGTACTCCTGGGCCTCAAAATCCATTATAAATAGTACAGGCAGAGGTAGAATTCCTTTAGTATTTCCAAAATTTACGGTATTAAATTCTTAAATTCAATTCAGCCTTCATTTGGGTAGAGTGTATCTTCAAGAAATTTTTTTTCAATACAAACACTCAAACTCTTTATTTTAGTATATACAGTGCTTTGGAGTCAGAATGCCTACATTAAATACCAGATGCTTCATGAATTAGCGTATGACCTTACTTATTTAACTTTTATTATACTTGTATTCACCTGTTAAATTAGAATAAAAATAATACTTACTTCATAGGTTTGTTGCAAGTATTTATTAAGTCAATGCATGTAACCTTTTTGGAATAGGGACTAATGCACATTGAGCTTTATCTAAGTATTAGTTTTTGGTTTTGTATTATGATAGTTATCACCCTCATTTTATAATTTTCAGTTACTTTTAAATATAAATGACATCTTAGCATAATATGAAATTTTTAGATCACTATCCACTTCCCCCATTGAAACTGAAATCAGCTCTACTGTATAGCTTCATGTTTCATATTTGAGACATGAAGTTCGAGGCAGCTTAATTTATTGTTTTGCATTTTTGAGGAAGAACAATCGTTTGATGTTTAATTAATTAATTTAATGTCTCACTGTACAATTCTTTATCCCTCTTCTTCAAAATTCTTGCCAGTAGCATGGATAGATGTGTCTTTTATTTTTTCATTGGTTTTTGCCCCATTCAGTTAAAAAGTGTTATTCATATACTAATTTTTTTCAACCAAGGATTGTTTTCTTTAATTATTTATTTGATAAGTGTTTTTCAGTTGATTTTTAATATTTTTTCATTCCAGAAATTCCTTAGAAACCCTGTAACTCCCAGATTGAATGTCCACTCTCTCCATTTTCTCTTGCAGTGCCATATCTCAGGGATTTTCTTGGGTTTTTTGTTTGTTTGTTTGTTTTGGTTTTTTAACCCTCTTAGCACGCTTGGTGATATTCTCAAGTTTGTCTTCCCGTATCGCAGATTTGCTTGTCTCCCTATCAGTTCAAGTCTCTCATGCAACCAAGGTCATGCAACCAAGACACAGCACCTGGGACAAACTTGGGAGAACATGACAAGCTTTCTTCACTGCTGGTGGGTTCTCACTATTTGTGTCCAGAGGAATTCAAGAGCACTATGGGGCAAAGCCCCTTCTCTGCTTCTCACACAGGAAGTGGTGGTTCGTTTTCCCTCTCCTTACTCCTCCACCGTATATGGAGTGCCTCAGGACCTATTTCTACACTTAGTGGAAAGAACTGCCCTTTGCTCCAAGATCCTACACATAGAACTGGGAAGTCACGTCATCTCCATTATGGAGGAGATGGGTGCATTTTATGAAGATAAAGGTACTTGTTTCTGTGGAATATGTAGGAAAAAATATGTGTTGGAAAGCAGCTAAGAGCATTGAGCTATGGGAGACATTTGTTCAAGAATCAACAGACATCCACTTACTCTGCTTTGCTAAGAGCTGGTTTTCATTTTCAAAGTCCCCTCTTTTTAGTCAATGTGATTGCTGTGAACCTGAGGAAAGCAATTCACTTATATTTCACTCATATTTGGTTAACTAGAGTCTCCTAGTTCTCAGGCCACAGTGATTGGTTCGCGTATTATCTTGGTTCACATATTATCTCTTCAGAGATTAAAAGTCATCATAACAATTTTTGCTGAACTCTCTGAAATAGTGGCAAATAATATCTGTCTGGACCTGAAGTTAAGAAGTAAAACTAAGGATCACTGCTGCCATCCTGCTAAAACATGGAGCCTGAGTTTGAGCAACACAGGAGGAAGAAATGGAGTCCCAAATGTCTTGTTTAAGCCATGAATCTAATTATGTTTGAAATCACATGGACCTCCGGTCTACCCAGTATGTGAAATAATTAATCACCTCTTTCTTCAGCCATATTGAGTCTTTTTTATGAAGAATCTTCAATAACATAATTATCAAGAACTAAAAACCTAGAACTACTACTCTATCCAACAATCTCACAGAGGCAAAAAAAATCATTATATCAAAAAGATACCTTTACTTGTATGTTTATCACAGCACTATTCACAATAGCAAAGATATGGAATTAACCTAAGTGTCCATCAGTGGATAAATGGATAAAGAAAATGTATATATGCACAATGGAATACACTATTCAGCCATAATAAAGAATGAAATCATGTGTTTTGCAGCAACATGCATGGAACTGGAGGCCATTATCTTAAGTGAAACAAGTCAGACACAGGAGGCAAATATTGCATGTTCTCAATAATGTGTACACATGGAGTATGGAATGATAGACAATGGAGACTTGGAAGCGTGAGGAGGTGGGAATAAGGTGGACAATGGCAAATTACTTAACGAGAACGATTGGGAACAATGTATGTTACTAGGGTGATGAATACCTTAAAAGCTCTGACTTCACCACTACACAATTATTCATGTAACAAAATTGCACTTGTACCCCATAAATTTATAACAAAAAAATCTTAAATAACATGCTCAGCTTAGACTTTGGCAAAAAATGAATAAATTAGTTAGGAAAAATATAACATTTTCCAGATTGGGAATTATAGGGAAAAAGTATTCCTCTACCTTGTGCAGAAGCCCCTTATTTGTAGGTTACTCTACCATATATTATCCCAGGGCATAGCATATTTTCCCCTGCTTAATCATCTTAATCCTTTTATGTGTGAGCTATAAAAAGCCAGCCATAAGACTCTGGCCGGGGCAGAATCCAAAGGGACATTAATGCATAAGTAGCAATCAAAGGAGAAGCAACCAGTGAAGAATGCTTACAGAAAAAGCAGCTATACACTTACTGTTAGAGCCAGGAGACTTTTCAGGAAATATCCCTTGGATGTGAGGGAGATCTGGCGAAAATATCCTCCACTCCACTGACAATGATCTAGAGTAAGAGTATGATACATAGAATATGCATGGTCACCCTTTCTGGTCTTCTTTCTGTTTCCTCTTCTTTCCTAAAAAGAGGCTTATATAAATCAAAATTCTGTCAAACTTCTAAAATCAAATTGGTTATTATTTTAGGTTTTACTTCAGTAAGGGTTAATATAAATATGGCTGGAGCTCATATGATTTTCTTCTTTAAGTAATTAAAAAAAAAAACAAAACAAACAAACAAACAAAAACACTGGTGAACCAAATGGAAGAAAAGCATTTGTATTAGTCAGCTGGGGCTACCCTGACAAAATGCCACGGACTGAGTAGTTTAAACAACAGAAACTTATTTCTCACACTTCTGAAGGCTGGGAAACCCAAGATCAAAGTGCCAGTCAATTAGGTTCCTGGTAAATAAAGCTTTTCTTCCCAGCTTGCAGCTGGTGGTTTTCTTGCTGTGTCCTTACAGGGTCTTTCCTCAGTATGTATGAGTAGAGAGAGAGAAAAAGCTCTCTGGGGTCTCTTCTTATAAGAGGACTAATTCTGTCATGACCCCCCCTCCCTGATGACCTTGTCTAACCCTAATTACCTCCCAAAGGTCCCATCTTCAAATACTATCGCATTGGGGGGTTAGTGCTTCAACCTATAAATTTGGAGGGGACATAAACATTCAGTCCATAACAGCATTAAAATAATATTTAACAGAGGACTCCAAGCTTGTTTAAGTGTTGAAGCAGAGGCAGAGATTCACAAATACTTTTGCTTAACCCTCTCTCATTTGGCATCCCAGACCATCATGAGATAATTCTCCAAATCACTGTAGGTATTTGAGTGATTCTGATGTTTAATAGAAGGAAAAAATTTTATTTTGAATCTATGTCCAAGCTATTGGGTACCCAGTCCCAATTGTTCAAACACTGTTTTTAGCTTCTTTGCTGTCTTCCAATCCACAGACTTTCAGAGAACAGATCTAAATATGGCAGCCTGTTTATCTAGCTATATTCAGCTACAAGGGGCAAAAGTTTCAAGCATGAATAAGGAAACTGGTGAGATTATTTTTTCCAAAACTTCTCAAATATTTATGCCATGATTGGCTCTCACATTATGCATCAATAACTTCAAAAACCCCAGAAATTTTAGAGAAATGATACCCCTATGTTTCATTTAGACATTCTTTGCATTTGGAGTTTTGAAGAACTGTTTGAAGTCCTGGATAAGAGAGAAAGAGTTTTAGGATTTTATCAGCTTTTAAAGTATGCTCTTTCTCTCTCAAAAACATTTGCAAATGTTTCATGATGTACACATCCTAACTTATCTTACCCAGCTGAACAACAACCTGAACCGTGCTGTCTCTGAGCTAATGAAGACGATGTTGGAATCCTTGGGGCCAGTGGTACAGCATGGGAGAAAATAGCCCGTTATATTGTTACCTGTCCCATATATCTTTCTCTTTAATGATATTTAGTTTCAAATAATTATCATCTGCTAATGTGTAGATAGAATTTAATTTTCAGTAAAATCCATTGGGAAGGAGAAAAACATAGGTAACATTTTTCCATCACAGCACCATCAGTAAAAGGCCTAACGATAACAAATTTTCTTTTATATACATACTTTATGAAAACTTTTAGCTTATATTCAATGGGCATTGAAAAGCATCTATCCTTTTTGGACATTTGGCATTTAAAAAGTTTGACAATTATGTGAAATGTATTTTTCTTTCTATTTTTAAAAAATACACTGTTCGGAAAGTAAATTTCTTGATCAACATATGGGCTACATTTTTCTGATTAAGGCTAATAGAATTTTCCAAGCTCAAGTCATGCATGTTGAATCAAGAATGCTGCAGAGCAGGGGAGGCGTGGGGGAGGAGAAAAGACTGAGAAATTCAGATATTAAAAGGGCTTCTGCTTAATGTACTCTTTCATTGCAAAATCCAACTTTATAAAAATTGTTTTGATCTTGTAAATTTGGCTGGCCTTTCATGTAACAAGTTAAAAAGAAAAATGTTAAATAGAATTTTCAAAGAAAAAATTGCAAGATTGGTATTAATTTATTAAAATTATATAAAATGTAATGTATATTTGTGTAAAATATTAAAAGTAAATATGTTTTATATAAAATATAATATATGTAAAATGTGAAAAGTATCAATTCAGTCCATTTCTATAAAAGGTACTTTTAAATACATTATCAAAATTGAACCTGATACTAATCCTCAAGTTATAAAACTGTTTTCAATTAGATTGAAAATAAACTCCACTCCAAAATGCAGAAATAAATATCATATGAAGTTACATCATATCTAAAAAACCCTCTCCCAAATATACCATTTACACTAAATGTTTTTGTCTGGTTGCAGAAATTTTCAGCATAATGTAGTTTTAAAATCATGGATTTTTAATCAAAAGGTTGATGATCATCAACTTGCCATTAGAAAAAAATTACTGTACATGTCATGACTAGCCAAAAATCTATCAATGCTCAAGGGCAATGTATTGAAATATTCTTAAAGTAATTGGATAAACGTGAACTTATATTTTAGTGAAGATAGTCATTCTTATTCTAGGTCAGGCTTAGTCCTTGGTAACATCCTTATAAAAGATTATTCATAAAAGTTGAATCCATATAATATCAACAAATGCCAGTTGAAAACTAAAAAATTAATATACTCTATGAACTGCTACCTGCCAGACATCAAAACAGATTTTTTAATATAATGGCATACTGGATATATTGGTTATAAGAACCATCATTTTTAGTTTAGTTTTGGCTTTGACTTTTTAAATATAAGCAATAATGCTACTAATAAATCTTGTGCTGTACCATCAAACACATAAGTACTTCTTGTCTTGCCTATGAGTAAGAGTCTTGATCAAGGTAGTGAAAGAAAAATTATACTATCTTTAATGTACTCCTTGCATACCTGTGTGAAAAGGTCAGTAGTTTGATTTTTGAAATGTAATTCCAACGCTGCTAGGTTAAATAAATGTGTGTTTCCATATGTATGTGTGCAGGCGTGCACATGTATATGTATAACTACATGAATACCTGCATATACTTAAATGTAAATAGGAGAGAAAGCAAGATGAAAGAAACCTCCAGCAATCACTCCACATGAACACAAAATTCAACAGTTATCCACGCAAGCAAGCACCTTGAGAAAAACCAAAGATCAGGGGAGCGATCACACTACCTGATTTTAACACTGTATCAAGGAAAGAGGCACTGAAGAGGGCAGAAAAGACAATCTTGCATTGCCTACACACCCCTCTCCTATCCCTTGAGCAGTGCCACGTCAGCACACCCTGTGGAGAGAGAATCTGTGTGGCCAGGGGTGGAAGAGTGAAGTAACTGTGGGATTTTGCACTGAAACTCGGAGCTGCTCTGGTGCTGGGGAACACAGCATGGGGCAAATTCTGCCGGTGCCCATGGAGGAAGCATTTAGACCAGCCTGGCCAGAGGGAAATGCTCTGCCCCAAACCAGAGTTCTGGCGAATCCCATCTGAGTGTGAAAGAAAGAGCGGACCGGAAAACAGCCAGAAATCAAATGACAACATGGCAGGAGTAAGTCCTTACCTATCAATAATAACATTGAATGCCAATGCACTAAACTCTCCAATCAAAAGACATAGGCTGAATGGATGAAAACACAAGTCAACCATATGTTGTCTGCAAGAGACACTCTTGATCTGTAAAGACACACATAGACTGAAAATAAAGAGATGGAAAAAGAGATTCCGTGCAAATAGAAACCAAAAAAAGAACAGGAGTAGCTATACTTCAATCAGATAAAATAGATTTCAAGACAAAAACTGTAAAAAGAAAGAAGGTCATTATGTAATGATAAAGAAGTCAATTTAGCAAGAGAATATAACAATTCTAAATATATATGTACCCAACACTGGAGCACCCAGGTATATCAAGCAAATATTATCAGAGCTAAAGAGAGAGATAGACCCCAATACAATAATTGTTGTAAAACTCAATAGTCCACTTTCAGCACTGGACAGATGTCCAGACAGAAACTCAACAAAGAAACATTAGACTTAATCTGCATTCTAGACCAAATGGACTTAATAGATACTTACAGAATGTTTCATCCATCAGCTATGGACTACATATTCTTCTCCTCAGCTCATGATTCATTCCCAAGGATAGACCATATGTTAGGTCACAAAACAAGTCTTAAAATATTCAAAAAAATTGAAATCATACTACCTATTTTTTCTCACCACAATGAAATAAAACTAGAAATCAATAATAAGAGGAACATTGGAAAATATAGAAACACATCGAAATTAAACAATATGCTCCTGAATGACCAGTGAGTCAATGAAGAAATTAAGAAGGAAATTTAATTTTTTTTAAAATAAGTGAAAATGAAAACACAACATATCCAAATCTGTGCAACACAGCAAAAGCAATAATAAGAGGAATGTTTGTAGCAGTAAGTGCCTACACCAAAAAAAGTATAATAGAAATGCTTCCAATAAGCTAACAATGTATCTCAAAGAACTAGACAAACAAGAGCAAACCAAACCCAAAATTAGTAGAAAAAAGAAATAATAAAGATCAGAGCAAAATTAAATGAAATTGAAACCAAAAAACAATACAAAAGATCAACAAAATGAAAAGTTGGTTTTTTGAAACAATAAACAACAGATGAACAGATAAAGAAATTGTGGCATATATACAGAATGCAATATTATATAGCCATGAAAATAATGGAATCCTGCCATTTGTGACATGAATGGTACTGGGTAGCATTATGTTAAGTGAGATAAGCCAGTCATAGAAAGACAAATCTCACATGTTCTCACTCATATATGGGATCTAAATATTAACAATAATCGAGCTCATGGAGACAGAGCATAGAATGATGGTTACCAGAGTCCGAGAAGTGTAGTGGGTAGAGGGGATAAAGTGGGGATGGTTAATGAGTGCAAAAATACAGTTAAATGGTTAGATAGAATAAATGATATTTGATAGCACAGCAAAGTGACTACAATCAACAATAAGTTAGAATGTACTTCAAAATAACTGAAAGAGTGGAATTGGAATGTTTCTAACACAAAGAAATGATAAATGCCTGAGGTGATGGATACCCCAATTACCATGATTTGATTAATTCACATTGTATGCCTGATCATAACATCACATATTCCTTATGAATATACATAACTATTATGTACTCATAATTAAAAATAAAAATAATAAACATACATATGTATAGCAATACCTATATGTATATATGTTATGCATATGTGGTTGCATACATTTGAATACTCCCACACACACCCACTGTGTCAATTCTAGAATTGACACAGTGGGTAAATCTACTCCAAGATGGAATTAGTAGTGTGAAAAATTCTTTGGGGTAAACATCTGTAAAGGGTAAAGGGGAGAAAGCACAGGAGTAGGAATGAAAGAACCTTCCAACTGCAATGCTGGTCTGATATCTGGGAAAGAAGAGAGGGAACTATAGAGTGGATGAGGTAAAAAGAACCTCAAACTATTGTACAACTCTGAGAATTTCTTGGCCAGGCTGATGGTAAGCCCCAGAATAAAGATTGCCAGTTAGAAGAGTTCTGTGTGGCTGACACTAGTATTCCTTCCAAGCCCAGTCGTTGGCTGGGAACAGCCTAGGGAGACAGAGGCTTTGGCCCTAACTCTGTGGTGGTTTCTAAAGGTGCAGCAGCAGGGTGCTGTCTGCTTACTACTACACCCCCACAAGCTGGTCCTCTCTTGAAAGGAAATTTGACTTGTGCAAGCTCAAGGCTGATACACACATGCATGTGTAAATATACATATATTTGATTAGTCATTCCTCCATCTTTCTGAAACTAAGATTGATTATGTATGACCTTCCCAATATTTTATTCCTTCCCCAGGATTCTGAAATGATTAATAGAATTTTTGAAGAGTGATATACATTTTGAAGGGATAAGATCTGTATAGCTAAAAATACCTCACATTCTTTAGCAATGTGTATAGAATAGAGATTATTTTATTTACTAATAGTATATTGTCCTATTTCCAAGTTGGCTAATAGTTCCAACTATTTTTTTCCTAAATAGACAAATTATTTTTGGAATCCTATTCTATATTATTGAATGTTGCTTGTAGTCCATTGACCATCAGAACCACAAAGGAGTGCTGTTGGATGCCTATAGTCAGAAAGGCCTAAACCAGAGTTTCAGATTTCAAAAATATGAGTGACTTACTTATGAGTCAAAGCTTCCCTCCAATTCCTGCCTCCAAAGAGAGAGAAAGGGTGGGGTGCAGACTCAGCAGATAAATTTTTCTAGTGTCTGAGCTAACGTATGGCGATCCCTTTTGGAATAGCTCTCCCTAAGGGGGCCAACAGGAGAAGAACAAAAATAACTCTTGTTATGGGCTGAATGTTAGGGTCCCCCTGCCCCAAATTTATATGTTGAAGTCCTAACCCCCAATATAATAGTCTCTGGAGGTGTGGCCTTTAGGAGGCAATTATGTTTAAATGAGGTCATGAAGATGGGACTCCCATAATGAGATTAGTGTCCTCATATGAAGAGGAAGAGACTGTAGCCAGCACACTGTCCGTGATATGAGGACAAAGAGAAAGAAAGGCAACCATCTGCAATCTAGGAAGAGAGCCCTCACAAGAAACCAAATCTGTGGGCACCTTGATCATGGACTTCCAGCTTCCAGAAGTGTGAAAAATAAATATTTTGTTGTTAAGCCACCCAGTCCTATTTTCTTATGGCAGCTATAGCTAACATAAGACAAATCAACCACCTCTGTTTTCTAATCCTGCAGAAATGGAGATGCACAAGCTCTGTGAGTCTGATTTTTCTGCTCTGGCTAGGAATGGGAAGAAGCCAGAGCAGAAAAATGGAACAGAACCCCAAGGTTCTGTGGCCAGGACCTCTGCCCCAATCCATAGAAGAGTGATAGACAATGAAATGTCTTAGTTCATTTTCTGTTGCCTATAACAGACTATCTAAAACTGGGTAATTTATAAAGAAACAAAATATACTTCTTACAGTTCTGAAGTCTGGGAAGTCCAAGGTTGAGAGGGCACGTGTGGCGAGAGCCTTCTTGTTGGCAGAGACTCTCTGTGATGTTGCAAGGAGTCTCAGGGTATCAGACGGTGAGGGGACTGAACATGCTCCCCTGCTATCTCAGGTCTCTGTTCATCTTCACATAAGCTGCCAGTTCCATTCCCAAGATAACCCATTAATTCAGTAACCCATTAATGTGTGAATTTATAAATGGATTAATCCATTCATGAGGGCAAAGCCTTCGTTATGTAATTGCCTCTTAAAGGCCCTACCTCTGAATACATTGGGGAACAAATTTCAACATGAGTTTTAGAGTGGACAAATATTCAAACCATAGCATGTAGCAAGTGGGTGCACTGTTGAAATTCACTCAAGCCAGGGAACTTGGGGAGTGCATTGGTCAACAGTGACGAGCCTGACAATGACTGTTTGGGAGTCTCTCCCCTTCTCACCCAATCTACTGGCAAATAGAAGAACCTAACTAAAAGCTGTGGTTCCAGTAAAAGTCCTGGGGTGAGGGAGCTCCACTGGGTTCATGCTTTTCTTGCCTGGGTTGTGTTATTCCCACGTTGGCCATCATTCTTCCCCTGCTGATGTCACACTTGTTTAAAGCTCAATCTTCCCAGAACTTGTCTCATTGAGATTCTTTCTTCTGCCAAAATTAACTGTGCAGAATTTTTCCTTAGATGTTATCAAAACCCCCTGAAGTGAAAGATGAAATAGTCATTTGGTAGATATTGTTAAAGATAAAGGGGGATTTTAGGTATATAATCATTTCATTTTACAGACTCTTTATGGGCTTTCAGTCTGCTTCTTATATATTTAAAGCTAAAGATAGCCCTAAAAATTAAAAGATGGAGATATTTGGGGCTATGAGACCATCTTTTTGCTCCTGAACAAAGCAGAAAAAAATGCAAAAACACAAATACGAGATGTCGGTTCATTAAATGCTTTAAAGATAGATAGATAGATCTCACAATTGTTAACTTTTCTTCTTTCTTCTGTAGATCAGTATATTGGTTGACATTATTCATCCCAAAGAGAAAGGGGTATTTATCAAACCTTGTACAATGGTGCTTCAAGATCTTCAGAAAAAAATAAATAATAAAAATTCCCACCTCTATAGGTAGAACTAAGAAATTTGAATCATTCAGATAAGCATCTGAATGTGAAGTGCTTATTCCACCTGAACTTGTTGCAATTCACCAGTCTCTTCTGCATGTGTGATGCAATGTGATTGTGCCTAGGGTGGATTTCTTTGAGCACTGAATAATTTCTTTGCACTCTGGTCTTCAGTGCTGATTAGTTCTTTCTACTCCTGCTTGTTCATACAAAGATGCCTTGACATAAAGAAAGCCTGGAAACATCTAGAAAAAAAACCAAACAGAATTATGCAGTTAAAAAAACCCCAAAGATTTTCATTAGCACACCCTGTCTATACATAAACCCATATACAGTCCCAAGGAAGGGATGATATATTTAACTATGTGAGTTAGTTCATTTTAATTAAAGTGAATGTAGCCTTTTGATCTACGAAATAAACAATCTAACAATAGGAAAAATGCAATCTGTCGAGACATATTTGAGTTATTTTGCAGTAATTGGCTTGGCAGCAGCTTCAGTCACAGATTTCTGTTTCACAGATTGCCCCCAAATGAATAAAGGTTTGCTTTGAAATGTAATTAATATTACGTTCAGCTGCAAGACATTCTCAGGTTGTCAAAGGAATTTGAAGGAGGTAGCTACAAAAAGTGAACAAAATAAAAGTGAAACTGAAAAGTAAATGAAGTCAAATTAATACACACAAAGAAAACTGGACCCATAAAAAATGTCCATGGCATGAACTAGCTTTTACCTTCAATTAAATTTCCTATGGACATTAAAATGAGGCATGTGGCTAAATAATTCACAGGATATATGTTTATCAACAATGATTGCCTCATTTTATCATTTAATCACGAATGAGTGTGGGGAATGTAAATGCTCCTCTATTCTCTGATGAGATGGGACAGAGACCCCTGAACTCAACACCCATTGATCAGTACTATTAATACCTCCTTTGCTATAATAATCAATCACCTGTTTATTGTAGGCTTTTAAATAAATATCAAGTTCTATTGGTTAAAAAGCATAAATATTAATTACCTATATTCAAATACTAATGTTTTTATTATTAATGCAATGTACTTCCATCTTTTCTGTAAGTATAGCTATTCTATTTTAGTAGGGGAAAGGGGCCTATAGAAAACACCAGCAACAAAGGGAGAACATAGTTACATTTGGTCATCCATGAAGATGTCAAACTACCCCGTATATTTAAACATCAAGGCCCATGATATACCAATAATTAAATATAAGTAATATTGCACACACTAGAAGAATCTTAAATATCTTTCCTCTCCCTTTTCATTAGGGAATAAGTAAAGACATTTATATTTATTAGCTTTAAAAGTGTTTTCTGTGGTAGTTAATATAAAGTTAGAAACAAATTTTGCGATTTATAAATAAGAACACATGGTTAGCTCCCAGCTAGTCAGGAGGCTGAGGCAGAAGGATCACTTGAGCCCAGGAGTTTGAGGCTGCAGTAGGCTATGATCATATCACTGCACTCTAGCCTTGGTGACAAAGCAAGACCCCAGCTCTTAAAAAAAAAAAGAGGAAAAAAAAAGATATGGTTTATTAAAGAATAAACTTAATGATTTTTTTTGTGCATCTGGCCTGCTGGCATTAGAAAGACAGTTTCTTGTAAGCTTCACAATATCTCTTAAAAATGCACACTTGCTTCACAAATCACCAGAAAGTTGGTATTTTTGCAGATGAGAGTTTGTATTGGAAAATTATTTCAATCTAGGTTCAAATATCTAGATTGTTATTCACAAGTAACAATGTCTTTTGGTGACATTTATTATTATCATTATGTGAACTTCATTTAGCTGTAACTTGTGATACCCAGAGAATTTGATAATCAATACAAAGAAGTTTGGGAAAGACATTTTGAAAGGAAAGAAAGGGGAGAAGATTGGAAATGTGGCTTACTGTATATTCTAAATCTGGCTGAAAGACCAGCTTTTGAACAAGCTGTTATTTTCCACATGGGAGTAGCATTGCTACAGTAAAATGCCAGATTTCATCCATCATAATGTCATGGCTCATATTAAAATGTCTTCAGGGACGGAAGGGAGGGATGGGCAAAAGACATCAAATCAATTTTCAGGCAATTGCTACAGTTTTCAGAAACTAAGCCCAATGTGATAGTGTTATGGCTGCACAAAGGGAGGTTATAAATAAGGTCCATACATCAAGGGAGGAAGTAATTTAGAAAAGAAAGCTGATTTGACTTTTGTGCGAGTCTAAACATAGGGTTAGGGCACAGCTGGGTTATCGTTCTGTACAAGAGAAAAGAACCAAGTCAGTACTTTGGAGAAATGAACCCATCACCATAGTCTTGAACCTGACAGCTTCAACCCATGTATTGCTCTTGACCAGTTGAGAGGAACTCAAGGTTATTTCACATTTGTTCAAGTTAGTATTTAATCACAAGAAAATCCAGTGGGAATATCATCATTTGGTGACCTTGTTAGTCTAGAACTAATCTCCATATGGAGGTGTCTTTTCCACAGAGGATGGAGACCAGGAATTGGCCCAATTAAGAGACCTGTAGTGTAGCTAGCTTTTTATATATGAAATTCCTTCTTCTTGGTTGAGCAGTTCATTGTTAAATTTATAAGCTGCAAAGGGCTGTTGCCTGTATATGCCAGTGCTGCCTCTACTCTGTAAACCGCCTGTCTTCCCAGAATTTAATCATCACTAAATAAGCCTTTTGTGTAAAATTTGGGAAGGGGTGACTGGTAGAGAACCTTACGGAATTTCTATGCAATAATGTGACATAATCCTTCCAGCAAAATAAAAATTAAAGTGTTTGTAATATTTGTGATATTTCCATCTTCTTCTATTAAGAGACTTTAATTGTGGCAATATATAACTGTTGTCTACCTTATAAACTGCAGAGTCACAGTAAATCAACATATAGCATAAAAATACTTCCATCAATGTAACTAATGGGAAATTATTCCCTTCTAATTTGAAGAAACATGGCTCTGTAAAATACTACTTTAAGTGCTCTATTCCTCAAATCATTATATATTGGAAGAAGCTGTGTTTTAGTTTCCTGACCATCAAAACAAGTCAGTACACCTCACTATCCTGATTGAAGGGAAATGTTTGATGACATTTTAGAGGGTACACACCACCACGTGCATCTATGGAAGACAGAGAGTAAAATCATGATATGCTTTTTAAAATGATAATATGTGCAGAGATGATTAATAAGGAACTTAATTTTAAGGAGTAACAAAACTACAAAGATTAAGAAAGTGAACTGCATCAAAATTTTGCACCATGCAGCTCAGTTGGATAGTTCTAACATTCAGCTGTGCTGGAAAAAAAAAATGTTTCTTTTGACTTTTCAGTTTTGCTTTGTTCACATCCAAATCAGGAATTAGGAATCATAGATTCTGAAAGGTCAAAATATGTCAAGAAAGTCCAAATAGTTCTGAGTCAGTGAAGATATCTAGATTAACTGAATATAAACAAGGTTCTATCATTTACCAAAAAATGAATGTTTGATGCACCATTAACATTAATTTTGCTGTGTTTAATTACATAGTCATCTATGATTTGTTTTTCAATTTTAGTAGATTGATTCAATATAATTTTAGTCTTGTGCTCAACAGATTTATTTGAAATGCATTTACTGTGTATATGTTTATTAACAATACAATACACTGAGTTAACTAAGCTTGAGCCTAATCATTGATTTAAGAAGAGGGATGGGAAAGAATAGAGCCATTTTGCAGGAATTCTTGATAAAATCCTCTGACCAGGCTGGAAGAAAATCAACCAAGGATCCAACTATTAGTTTATCATTTTATTAAAATGTCTGTTCCAAGTTTTCTATAGGGAACAGGAAACATGTAGAGTGCTAGAGTTACCACCATTTTACACATTAACTTTCTGTGTAAGATATTACAACAAGTGATGGGGCTACCAATGATAATAATGAGTGCTACTATTATTAAGTATTATTGCTAAATTTATTTAGTATCCCAAACATTGTATAGGCCAAATTCAGTTAATGCTGACAACATCACCATGGGTTAGTAACTATTATTAGCTCCATTTTACAAAAGGGAAAAATAAGACTTTGAGGGCATAAAGGACATTGCCCAATGTTACAAAAGTAGTAAATGGGAAACTGAAGTCCAGGATTCTTTG
The DNA here is from genome assembly GCA_963574695.1 of Propithecus perrieri. Taxonomy (NCBI): domain Eukaryota; kingdom Metazoa; phylum Chordata; class Mammalia; order Primates; family Indriidae; genus Propithecus; species Propithecus perrieri. The sequence continues at coordinate 17,824 of CAUYRB010024387.1, forward strand.
ACTCTGAAATTTTTGGCTGGCCCAGCTGTTTAGGAGCTATATAAAGAGATAAGCATTATAAAAAGAATATATAATTCAAATTGGAGCATCCTGGAAGACATGGAGGAAAAAAGTCACATTGGAGGTGGATCATAAACTTTCAAGAAAGTTTCCATTACACTGCCACTGACATGTCTTTGAGAAAACCCCACACATCCTTCTATGTTTCTATTTTTTTATGTGATGTATGGAAATACTTCTCCCATCTCTTCATCATTGAGAAGAATGTTGAGTGGTTAGCTAAAATCTCAAGTTCCTTTGCTTAAAATAAATGAAGGACAACCATAATTCCTGGCATAAGAATGATTCTTTGGTTGTAGTCCCACTTCAACTTCTGGACTCCTCAATATCTTCATCCTCCTCAAAAAGCAAATAAAAGACATCCACCTGTGTGCAGACATGTTGGATCTTGCACAGATTTAAACACGTGACTTTTCTCTGCAAGTATAAAGTACCTCCTAATTACACCAGAACATGGTTTGATGCCTGTGATTTGCTTTATTAAGCATGTGTTCTCTTAATCAGAAATACAACCATCAGAAAAGAAATTTTGAATTGGGAATCAAAATCAAAGCAAACTATAACAACTGCCTAAACCATGGACTGAACTGAATGTTATATTACTCTTTGACATATTAAATTAAAGGTAGGTAGGCGGGATATATATTTTAATAATTTGGGTAGGTGAGAGAATGTTGTCAAGCAGTTCAGGAGGAGAGAATCTAGAGTTAGAGTTAGAATGTCTGTTTTGGACTTTTTTCTGCATCGTTTGCCAGCTATGTAATCTTGGACAGATTTGTTAGTTGCTCTAAGCCGCAAATATCTCAGTCTGTAAAGTAGGAAAAACAATAGCATCTCCCCCAGAGTTATTGTAAGGATTAAATGAGATCATATATATAAACCCTTTCAATCAGTGTCTGGAACTCAGCTAACCCTAGGAAAAAAAGAAAAAGAAAAAAAAATAGCTAGTATGGAGCAGCAATTTAAGTTAAAAGTTTTAATGTCTAGACTTATCCAGCTGTATATACTTAAAATGGATGGTGGTGAAGCTGAGCAGCAGGAAACAGTCTCTGGGAGGCGGGAGGAATGACAAGAATGGATTCAGGCTGCCACATGGTATCCTTTGTGCTAGTTAGGAATTTGAAAATTAAATATATTTCCCCTCTGAAAGTTTTCATTTTTTTTGTTGTTTTGTCTCCTCCTCACTTATTTTCTTCATTGGGGTTTCCTTCTCTTCTATTCTTCTCTCATCTCTTTTTGTCTTCTTTTTTGTGTTTTCCCATTCCTTCTTGAAACTTCTCTCCTTTCTTTTATTTCATCTCCTGTTCGTGCTGCCTCTCTTTGATTTTTTTTCTTCCTACCACTATACTCTTTTCTTTTATCGTCATTCTTTGTTTTTCCGTATCACCTTTCTTGTTTTTTTTCACTTTTTTCCCTCTATTCTCCACATTTGCTTTATTCTGTTTAAATAATTGTCTCCATCTAATTCTTTTAATTTTTCTAAGTATTTACAAGTGTAGTCACACACATCAAGTACTTTGCTAGTCTGGGAGAAGGGAGGTCACACTTAAGAAGGGTAAACTAGGGCTTAATAGGCACTTGTCCCTTTATTCCCTTGTATCCCAAGGGGCTCTCCCCACTTTGGGCAATATGGAATGAAAGAACCACAAAAGTAACAAATAATTGATGACTTTTAGGTTCAAAAACCTGACATCTAACAGTAAAAGAGAAAACGGTTGAAACATATAGCTTTTGAGTTCTCAAGAGGATGTTCCATGCTGGAGGAGAAGAGTAATAGCTAGAAAAGAAGCAAGAAGGTTGGAAGCTGATGTTGGGTCACAGAAGAAGCTCTGCTACTCCCCCATAGTTTGGGTCTAGGAGGAGACTAAGACTGAGGAGGATACTCCTGAAAACAGAGAGATCTGAGAGTAGGAGAGATTAGAGTTGCTTTCTATGTGGAAGTCTGGGAGGCAGCAGCTTTTCCCAGGGGCCCTACAGCAAAAGAGTGTGCCTGATGCTAAGGAATTAATCACTACCTTGGATGCAGAGACACGAAGGCCTTGAGCAACCTTATCACATCACAGTGGTCATAGCAATCAGCTAAACATTTCCAGTGTCCGAGGAAGATAGGGGAGCAAGAACACATGAGGGAACCTGGGGTTTAGAGGGGTGTAGAGTCTGTGAAGAGAGAGTGTCACAGGGTAGGCTGTCTACTCGGTAGCCACGGCAGGATTTAGAAATCATAGAAACTGTCGATATTGGTGCTAATTACCAAATCCCATAAGGGAACTATTATACATCTCAGTGACGGCCAGTACAGGGTGGATCAAGGTCAAACAGTGATGTTTTACCTATGAATGTTTATACACTGCATAAACCCCTGAGACTAGGATTAAACCCAAGGAGAAACAGATACAGGAGGAACATAGATGAATTTGACGGAGTATCCCTAGGAGTGCCTAGTATACATTTTTAGCTATGAAGGAGAAATGGAGAATTGAAATGGTGATGAATGCAGTTGGAGTCACACCAAGATTTGTGGCTTTAGAAAAGTGTAACAGTTACATGACATCCTCCCATCCTCCCATACCTACCACCATTCACAATATTGCTAGCATAAATGTCATGGCAGATTTGTACAGTGTTCATCTGTTCAACATGGGCTTTGGAATCACATGGACCTGGCTTCAAACTTCCATTCCACTCCTTATCTTCTTCAAGTTCCCCTTGCCCTCTTTGTAAATTAGGGACAATAATATGGAACTTCATGATGGAAGAGGGGCAAGGCATGACAACTTACAGATTTTAGGCACTCAAAAAATGCTAATTCATATTATAGTATTACTATAAGTGTGTATAATTTTCTTTTTTCTAGATTGATAAACACAAATCATCATTCTAATTTATTTTGCAAACATTTTTCAATAGCATCACAAAGTTCATACTATTTAGGTTTGGTGACCACATAATTTTTTATGGACTTCCTCTATTTGAGAAAAGGAAAGCCCATTAAAAATTACATCAGGTCTATAGGACCCTGCCAGACACACCAGGATGTATGTTCATTCTATGTTTAGGACATTTCATGAAAATATGTGGTAACAATTTGGACACAAAAAGAATGAGTTTTGTTACCAAGGAATAAAATGCAAAATTTAAAACTTTCTGAATAGTTTTATACAAAAACAATTTTTACTTTTCTGTATCCTTTTTTATTATTTTAAGGTTTTAATATTTGGATTAAAAATATTTCAAAGAAGTTAATTTGTCATATGTGTTAAAATTTGCTATGCCAAGGGTGGCATATTGTAGTATCAAAAAAAAGATAAAGTTTCTACTCTAAAATATTTCCACTTTTATTAACATAAAAGCATTTTATTCAATTATCCAAAATAGCAGATGCTCTTTTTCCTATATTATATTTGTATGTAGGTATTTTTCTTTGCAGTTTAAAAATAAAATTTTGTATTAAGTTATGAATCATTTTTTCCTGTTAGAGGTATTTTAAAACTCATACAATATTTAAATCTTTGAATCTTACAAATTGATATTAATTTAAAAAGAAAAACTACTTCAGCTCTAAATCAGATTGTTGACTAAAACTACTCCACTGGAAAAATAAAGCATTTAAATTTCTAGAGTGAATATATAACTGATATTTTTTCATCTGCACACTGTAAAAATAACTATTTTCAAAATCTTGTCTAACATAATCCCTATGTATGTCTATGTGCCAGTCATAGAAAAAAATAACTTGTGCAGTATTTAAATGCACTTTTTTTCATTATTAGCAACATATCAGATTCTATGATTACAAGCACTTGGGGGAGGAAGGTATAGCAGATGTTTTCACTGTAATGAAGACCCCCTTTATAAGCACTCTGATATGTTTTACAATTTAACACACTAACTGCCATGTGAGTTGTATTTAACTCATGCTAGTTTTGAGCCTGGGGCTTGTGAAACAAAACCTGGGTGAAACCCTACAGTTGGTTCATGAAAATCTTACTTGTTGATATTTTTATTGTTACAATTAATATTGACAATTTAATTCTAAAAACTTGGATTAAATGAATAGAAGACAATAACAAATTTTTCATTAAATTAGAAAAGATCATTTTGTTTTTGAAGTTTTTATTCAATTTTCATAATAAAACACCATGGCCCCAAGGAAAAAATTTTTTTCTAGTGTGGCAGTCAATGTATTAAACTTCTTAAGCTACAGAGAAGCATGTAAATAGGAGAGCTGTCCAGAAATTATCCAGCCATGTAACAATTCCCGTTCTATTAACAATGGCTGGATACTTTCTGGACAGCCCTTGTGTATGTCTCATTGACATTCTTCCTGGGAAATCTACAGTCTATTTTCTTTAGATGACCCTTTGCAGGTGTGTTGTTATCATAAGCAGTAGTATGTCAGACAGGGCTAAAATGGGAGTAGTGATGATGGTCTCTTGACTTGTTGGTTCTCATCTTAAAAACTGGTGTTGGTAGGCAGGAGCAAGTTTAAAGATGGAAGTACAATCATATTGGGAAATCTCATTAGTATTTACATTTCGTAGTCACTGCCTTCCTCCCTCCCTCAGAATCACATGAAGTGATTTTGCTCTCCTCTGCTCAATGCCTGTGTGGTCTTTGGGTTTGTTTGTTTGTTTTTTGAGAGAGAGTCTCACTCTGTTGCCCTGGGTAGAGTGCAGTGGTGTCATCATAGTTCACTGAAAACTCCAACTCCTAGGCTCAAACGACCCTCCTGCCTCAGCCTCCCAGAGTGCTAAGATTATAGGCATGAGCCACCATGCTCTGTCCTGTCTTTGGTTCTGTCCAGAAGCACCTGCATCCAAGCCTGATCCTTACCAGCAGTCTGCTCTGTGTTATTAGGTGAGGTTTGTTCAGTTGATCTTTGATTGCACTGTTTTCTCCTCTCTGCAGGCTTCTTCCTACCTAATTTTCCATTTATTTCCCTTCCCAAGCCTTCTTCATATTCACTATTTAGGCCTGCGCTTGGCTGTCCAGTTTGGAAAGATTTATTTTCCCCATCCTATTATTGCTATCATGGTTTAACATACAAGGAAGAGTGTAGCACAGGGACTTTTATGCAGAACTCTTAAAAGCACACGTGGGTGAAAATGAGTGTAACACATTTTTAAAATGTGTTGGCTTTTCAATAGTTTTAATTCTGAGCAGACAGCTTTGATCCTGTAACCCCTGGGATCAGGGAATTTTATATAGTGAGAATGGTTTCTTAATCCATTGATTGTCTACCTTCTAGTGTACCATCCTTCAGAATTCCTCTATTTTTATTGGCCAAACTCTTTACTCCCTCCTATTCCTTCCAATGTCTATAGAATAAAACAGATGGATTTGGCTTGGATGAATATGAATTTGAATTTTGTTTCAAGAAACAAACTTTAGACACAGTTTTTCAAGAGCACATTATATGCCATGCACAAGACTCTAAGTTCCCACTAGAATATGAGCTCCATGAGGGCAAAGATTTTTGTCTGATTTATTCACCTCTGTATTCTCAGTGCCTGGAATTCTGCCTGCCACATAGTAGTTATGCAGTAGAAATCTGTTAAATGAAAGAATAATGTTCTTAATCGTGTGTCTGTGGAACCAAATAAATTATATACGTTAACTCCACTTTATTATGTCCTTCAGAACACCAAGTAACTTGGCCGGGTGCGGTGGCTCATGCCTGTAATCCTAGCACTCTAGGAGGCTGAGGCAGGAGGATTGCTTGAGCTCGGGAGTTCAAGACCAGCCTGAGCAAAAGCAAGACCCGTTCTTTACTAAAAATAGAAAACTTTGTCGGGCATTGTGGCTTGCACCTGTAGTCCCAGCTACTTGGGAAGCTGAGGCAGGAGGATCACTTGAGCCCAGGAGTTGGAGGTTCAGTGAGCTTGATGATGCTACTCACTCTAGCCAGGGCAATAGAGGGAGACTCTATCTCAAAAGAAAAACAAAAACAAACAAAACACCAAGTGACTATCTGCACCAGGCTCTATGTTGGGGAAAATAAAAATTAGACTATTTTCTGTTTATTATCTGTTTACTGTGTATAATTTACAGGCATATTAATAATATCTTGCAAATAAGGAGCACTGAACATGTGGAAATATTCCTGGGAAATTTTAATTTCATAACTGGTCCTATAAAATATGCATACATGCACTGGCTGTGTACACACAGGGAAAATGAGTGTGTTCACTCATTCTCTACACTCTGCCCGAGGCTGCCTGAGTGTGGAGGAAGAATAAATCTGACTGAGGAATCTACCTCTTCTTTACCATGCACAGCAGTGGCACATCCCCATTTATTTAGAGCTAAAAAAAAGTCTAAAACACCAAAAAAAATAAATACATACTTTTGCATTTACCGAATGGAAGTCAATGGCAGGAAATAGGCTTCGTTGCGTGAAATTTTACTTTCCTGGCACATTTTTCAGAAGATATCCAAAAACATTTGTTGTGTGGGGAATGAGGAAGTGAGCTGACAAGGAAAATGGAGGAAGACTGCCTGGCAGCAGAACAGAGCAGTGGCTCTGAGGACCTGTTTTGTTATAGTAGAAATACCTCTCCCCACAGTTTGGGTTGTGAGATTGCTCTGGCCTAGGCCTCATTTATTACAGACAAAGGACTTGGAAAGCCCACAGGGTTCCCGGAGTTACATGAATATTATCAATGAGATAATACTGTTAACCTTGTCTATGCCAAAGGCTGACTCCTTTAGCCCTTCCATTTGAACTTGGAAGAGTTTGTTTGCTTAATAAACCTTATCTCCACAACCCTGGTCTTTATTGGAGTAGCAAAACCTTGCTCAGAGGACCTTCAGAGAATGTTTCATGATTCAGACTTATCCTAAAATGTTGCCACGATCCTCTGGAGGGGGCTAAGAAGGAGTGAAGTCTTTCAAATACATGAAATTAATTTCGCATTAAATTTTTATTGTCAGTATGTTGAGAATTACCATTTCCTTTTGAACAGTGTTCTGTGAGTCTTTAAGAGTTTCAGTGGTAACTGTATGTTTGGTAAGAAGGAGTATTTATTTTTACACTATAGGTATGTTTCTTTTTTGAAAAGGCCCCAGCTACAGTGGTTACTTTAGGTTGAATAATTTTTGAGAAATGAAACTGAAAGTGAATCCTATTGTGGACAGAAAAAAGACTTCTTTGTAATGAAAACAAATCCTCCTGCCCCTTAATCAAATTCAGATCCAAGAAGCATTTCTTAGCCCAGTGGTTCCCAACCCTGCTGCAAGAAGCTCTTTAAAAATACTTATTTCCAGACCTCACCCCAGGCGAATTGAATGAAAATCTCCAGGTATGGAACCCATGTCACAATATTTTCAAAAAGCTCCCTGATAGTTCTCACGTTCATCTTGGTTTGAGAACAATTGATCTGGCCTTGGCCTTTTCCCAATCCATAACTTTCGAAGAAATAATATTCCAGAAGTTTGTTTGTTGAGCAGTTGTTTACATTGGGGAATACATTTTCTCAAATGAACAATGTTATACATGGTCTTTAATTCCCCAGGCCTTCCCCTAAAAGCTTAATTAAGCCCAATGTATCTGAAGCTTAGTACTCTGCTAATGGAATTATAGAACTTAATCACCATGTATAACAATGTTCCTGCAAAAATAGGCTCAGAATTCTAATAGGGGTAAAGGGAGAATGGAGAAGAGATCACAGCCTGCCGCACAGCTGGGAATTCCCACTCTGCTGGCTCCTCTATTACACACACACACACACACACACACACACACCCCTGCCTGTCCTCTATCTCACACACACACACACACACACACACACACACACACACACACACACACACACACACACACACACACACACCTGCCTGTCCTTGCAAGCTTCTAGGGGGTTTGAGGATCCTGAATCGTTTGTTTCTAGTGCCCGTGCTTTTGTCACACCAGGTAAAAATTAACCTGCCATGGCCGGGCGCAGTGGCTCACACCTGTAATCCTAGCTCTCTGGGAGGCCGAGGCGGGCGGATTGTTTGAGCTCAGGAGTTCGAAACCAGCCTGAGCAAGAGTGAGACCCCGACTCCACTAAAAATAGAAAGAAATTAATTGGACAACTAAAAATATATAGAAAAAATTAGCCGGGCATGGTGGCGCATGCCTGTAGTCCCAGCTACTCAGGAGGCTGAGGCAGGAGGATCGCTTGAGCCCAGGAGTTTAAGGTTGCTGTGAGCTAGGCTGACACCACGGCACTCTAGCCGGGGCAACACAGTGAGACTCTGTCTCAAAAAAAAAAAAAAAAAAGGAAGAAAAGGAATATCCAGCCTATTTTTAAAATGTCTATGAGTTTCTCAAACTGAATTGTTCAGTTTCGGTGTCTGTACCCTGCCTGGATTCTATAATATATAACTGCTTGTATCAACCCTTTGATGCTTGCAACAGGCACTAAACCTGACTCAGCCTTATAGATATAGGGAAGGCAAAGAGCTCAGCCTGGGAGACTTAAGCTCTAGTTCTATGGCATTACTAGTTCTATATATGACCTTGGGCAAGGCCTTTCCCTCTCTGGGCCTCAGTTTCCTCTGCTGCACAACGAGAGGGGTTAGAGGAGATGATTTCCAAGACCTGTAGTTATGGGAGAGGTGCCTTGTGTGTTGGGTAAGGTTTTCCCTGTTCAAGAACCCCACCCCTGGAATCCAGCAAATCCCGCAGTGATATCACACTGCTAGAGCAAGTGAGCATCCCAAAAGCACGGCCATTAAGCACCCAAGGTGGCCCTCTGAAATTGCCACAAAGACTGTTCGTGGAGGATGGGCACCCTGCCCCTCAACACCTCCCAGAATCCACAGACAGAGAATCACTCCATCAGTTCTCAGACTCCTTCCCTCTGCGGAGGCAAGAGCTGTCTTTGGGCCTGACGTCCCTTGGGGATGTGAACACCACTAAAATCTCATTGATTAATCAGGTCCCACCCTTGGATCAATGGCTGGCATTAGACAAGCTTAGCGCAGTTTTATTAGTCTGGCTGCCCTCTTGCAGATGTTATAGATGAAGAAATAAAATGAAGAGGAGAGGGAAAAAGGACAAAATCATTAGTCTGAGAGGAGCAAAAGAGCATCTTCTCTGTTTTGTATTCAGATTTAGAGCTGCGCTGTCCAAGCCACGAGCACACACAACAATCCATTTGTATGCTGTTTCCAGAAGTTCAGCTCAGCCTCCTGATTTCCCACTTTGCCTGATAGCTTAGATCCCAGGAGCATTCGGTCCACTGCAACTGCCAGCCAGACCCCTGAAGCCATCTTACAGGGCTCTGAAAACACCTGAGGTCCCATTTATTCGTTTACCCATTTCTCACAAGGGCAGAAGGCTTGTGCCTGACATAGGGAAACAGGCCTAATTTTCTGCCAAATAATCCACCTTGAAAGTGTCGTATTTGCTCAGAAGGGACCAGTCCTTGCACAGGCTTTGCAGAGAAGCCTGCTACACAGTCCTCACCTTACCAGCGCTTTGGTTCCAACAGAGAAAACCCCACAGTCTCTGCTCGCCGAAGCTCTCCAGAGAGGCGCTTTGAATTAAGACCAGAAATGCTTTTAAAAGACTTTGGTCCTTGGTCTTCTAATGATGACCTCTTCCTTAATTTTGTGATGGCTTCATCTGCCTCTTTCGATCATCTAGGTAGCTATAAAAAGCTAAACACCTCCTACTAACCCCATTAGGATGAAAGCGGAGGATTTTATTATTCATTTTTAATAGGAAGGAGCTCAAACTCCCCCAGGAAGTATAAAAGGTAGGTTTTGATGTATCTGGTTATGGAGAGGTTGCAACAAAGCAGACCCTCCAAGAATGGGAATGTCTTGTCGAAAGACAAGTGGGAGAGGTTGGGGTAACTGGCCTCTGCACGAAAGGAAAGGAAATCACCGCAGGCAGCTCCCACCAACTCCTCCAAGGCTCCCCAGCTCCACGGCGTGGACTATTTCAGGACCTGCCTGGGAATCCAGGAATAACCCAAATCCCCTAGAACACTGTCTCCTGATAATTGTCTGTTAAACATTTGCAACACACACACACAAAGGTAACTAAACGGAATGGTTCCCTCCAGGACCGTGCCATTCATAACTGTAATAAAGCCCCTGCCACAGACAGTGTCATTATCCAAAAATGCCATTAACATCAATATTCGTATCAAATACCATCTGGCAAAGGAGGCTGCAAACCGAAACCCCTCCTACTTGGGGACTTCCCAGGCTGGTGGGGAGGGGGAAGCTGATGTTTAGGGTATGAGGGGGCCAGGGCTGCCGGAGAACCCAGGGCCGGGCAGCAGGCACACAAGGTACACAGGGAAAAGAAGGACAGGGAGGGTGAAAAACATCTAAGTCTAATTTATTCACTGTCATTGACTTCTCTTCAAGTCTTAATTATGAAGATGCAACCAACTGCTCCTTCACGATGTCATAATAGGAAACTGATTGTGTATTTATATAAACCTCGGAGGAATCATTGTTTTGAAGAGAAACAGAATTTAACCTCCCACCAGTCCCCAGGGCTGCCTCGCAGACAGCGTGACACGCAGAACCCTACACTTAAGTTGAAAGAGCTTTCTGTGGGGAGTAATTACGTGACCCCAGAACGCGAGTTCTTCCTGGAGAGAGAGGCTGGGTGCTCGGGGCACAGCTCAGCTCCTCCTCTGGGTCAAATCCTGCCTCCTGGCCGTTGCATCAGTGTCACACGCATGGCCTCCTGAGAACCAGAGGTCACCCAGCCACGAGGCCAAGCATCCCTGAGCCTGGGCATGTGCAAGGAAGGAAAAAGGCAGGAACCTTATGGGTCTGGAGCTTGGCAAAGGGGTGCTTGGCCGAGGCAGAAAGAAATAGAGGGGCAGGCTTCAAGGCAACCCTAACAATCCCTGCCGAGCCGCACCTTCCCCTTCTGTCAATTGCAGCTCTTACGATTATAAATGCCTATGGATGAGTAAGTGAATACCTGCCGCATGGGGTGATGGTGAGATTTGAATGAATTCATAGTAATGATAATAATTATAATAATAAAAATAATAAGAGCTACCATTCCACCACTTATTGATTTTAATATGTACCAGGTATGAGGCTGAGTGGTTCACATTTTATCTCATTTAATCCTCATCATAACTATGTGAGATTAAAAAGTATTTATCGCCATGGATAAAGATGACAAGATGAGGCCGTCGTGGTAGCTCACGCCTGTAATCCTAGCACTCTGGGAGGCCAAGGCAGGCAGATCGTTTGAGTTCAGGAGTTTGAGACCAGCCTGAGCAACAGCGAGATCCCGTCTCTATTAAAAAAAAAAAAAAAAAGTGACAAGATGAAACAGGTTCAGAGAAGTTAGGTAATCGACTCAAGCTAAGGAACTCAGTAAGTGGGAGAGCTGGAGTTTGAGTCCATATCTATCTAAATCTAGTGCCCAAGCTCTTAAGCACTACTCTGTTCCATTACCAAAAGCATTTGATAACACAGGCTTACGAGTTCTGGCTCTATTGCTTCCTAGCTGTGTGACCTTCTATTAGTCACTTTGCCTCTTTGGGTCATCTGCCTGCCCGGAGATGTCCTCACTGGCAGGAAAGGTGGGCTCTAAATGCTGGACATGTCCAGTGAGATGCTCTTAGAGATGAGGGCTGAGACTGACCGCTCTTGCTAGCACATAAATGAAACTGCTCAAGTGAAAACAGCAACCACGGTGAGCTTCCCTGTTATGAACAGCATGGCACATCAGTAAACATCTGGGAAGTGGCAGCAACAACTGCAAAGAGAAGTGGCTTTGGGGAAATGCTAGGGAAGGAGGGTCTGTTTGCGCCCAGGCTCTGTTTGGCCCAGCAGCCAAAAAGCAGAACAGCCATTTCCCACTGCTATGGACTCTCTAGAGAGTAACCAAGGGCCCGAGAGATGCAGCTTGGGCTATGAGCTAGGAACAGGCCTTTGGTCCCACACAAGCCTGCTTGGGGACAGCCACACTCCCAGAGCCTGGGGCCTGGACAGTGGAAACAGGATCATAATTACTCCTAGCAGCAGCCGCAGGTCTTTCATACTGAGACGTGGCTGGCCAGTAACAGCTCTTGGAACTGCTCTGACTCACACTGTCTCGATGGAAGTGAAGAAGATGTTACAAGGCAGAAAGCTCCTCTCAACCCCCTCTTTAATCCTTTCTGGAAGGATACAGGACTCAATAAATTCAAAATATAAAAAGAAGTGAGTTTCCCAATATTGGGACCATCCACGCACAACCTGCAAGGATGTCCCATGGAATAATTCCTAGAGTGACCAGGAGGTCATCATATCCTAGAACTTTGGGGTTCTGTAGCAGCCCTTTGTAACTATGCAGCACAAAGCCTTCTTACAGAAGATAGGGACAGGCTTGGAGAGGTGACACAGCTATTTCCTGGAAGAATCTAAGTCTTTGACTCCAATACAGTACCGTTCACACTCTGTGTGTCTCCTATGATAAAGTCTAACCATTCATCACTGCCTCTACCTCCCTGCATGGCCCTTGGGGCTGACGTGGTAGGCACTCTTTGAGGGGCTAGAACCAGGTAGGTGTGGAGGCCAGGGCAGAGCTGAGGTTCCTTCGCCTGGGAAAGCAGAAGACACCACTGCCAGAGGGGAGCAAAGTCAGAGTACAGCTCAGAGAGTCCCAAGTAAGGAGACAAGGTCCAGCAAGGCAGGTCAGGATCTAATGGGAAGTCTGAGTAATTGCATCAAATGCCAGTCAGCATTTAGAGCTCACCTTTCCGGCCAGTGAGGACATGACTCATGGCTTCGTCAGCCCCTGTTCCAAAAAGCCCTGGGCATGGTGGGTGCTTGGAGTGAAGAGGTGCAGCTCCTGCCACCAAGTACACAGATGCCAACACCCTGCCCTCCACCGCCCGCAGCGCCCTCTGAAAACCCTGGGCACTGTCTCCTCCGACTCCCACCTGCTAATGTCGCAACCCCGGCAGAGGGAACTTTCTCCTTTTCCACTTTTCCCTGATGCATTCAGGCAGAAGAGTCATTAATACTTCACAAGGAATGAAAAATCAAAAGGGGAAGACAATTTTTTTACCGCATTTTTTAAACATTTGGGTAAGAAAAGTCAGATGTCAAAAAAAAAATCCCCATTTACATCTTTTAAAATATGAGCAATTAATATTTTCCGTGGAGGTTCATGCTCCCTCTCTTCATTCTGTTTGCAGGGTATTGTTAAGCCATGCTTTGTAATTTGTTGCATGTTTAAATATTCAGTCTGTATTTCATTTGGGCTACACATTTAATTCAGCCAACATGTTCATTTTAAGATCAATACTGTCATAACTATGTTGAAAAATTAAATTATTGTAACTTTATTTACATTTCTTAAAAGTACTGTGAAAATTATTCTTAACCAGGACCTAATCAATGTTAGAGTCTAAAAATATGCCACTCTGCATGAAGCTATAAAAAGATTAATGTACATTTTTTTACAAGAAATTAGTAGCTTAATGAAGTGGATAAAAACGCTGTCACAATTTTTATTGGATCTAAATTGCATAGTAGTGGAGGTACAGTAAGTGCCTTCTACATAATGACATAATGAGTCATGACTGGTGCTGGAAGGCTAATTTGCCCTTAACTGACACAAAACCAGGGAATTAACATCCCAGTCGCTCTACGCCAATAGCAGATGCATTATTTCATTGCACAGCAGGGTTTTTAACTAAACTCTTAACTGTAGAAATATTGATCTATTCTTCTGTGAAATGATGAAATTGGAATTTTTTAAAAGGACGTCTTAAATTATGGCTGCTGCAGTGACATTTGCTTTCACAGAACCGTGCCTGCCTACAGAGCAAATGCAACGAGAGAAGTTTGGTGAGGCTCGTACCTGTGTTTTAGGGTCTTTAGTCAGAGCAGAAGGGAAGGGGAAATTTTGCAGGAGAGCAAATACCGGCGTTAAACCACCATGAGAAAATGACAGGCCATCTACAGGTGCCCAAGTTCTGGAGTGACAGTCTTGAACATTGTCCTCGCCCATAAATTGGTTTACTCTGAAGATTATTTAGTGCTTGCAAGTTGTTTGGGGTAAAGCGTCACTAAAGCAGTGATATACAACTTAAGTCCCACATAAAAATTTGGTGATGAAAGGTAGAATGGGAAGTAGTTGAAGGGGCTTGAGGCCGCTATAAGAGATAAGTATAAAGTTAGAGACACTCTACTGCCCTGGTTTCAATTTTGTCATTCATTCATTCATCCTATATTTAGGGGGTACCTACAGACTGCCAGGGACCAATAATTACTGTAACTGCCCCTATCATGGCTAATTATCGCCTCTGTCAAACAGTGCAATGCAACATATTTCTTTGTTTAACCACGTGAATCAAAATTCGTCTTGCTTTGAAATTTTCACAATAAACCTTGTGCTAACCACAGATACTTTGAGCTGTCACAACCCAGGAATTTAGAAGAAAAAAGAACAATATACTGACTAACAGATATACATCTGACACCTCCTGTGTGTTTCTGTTTGACACTTTGGGTTAGCACCAAAAAAAAATACAAAGACAACATCAGCAAAAACAGAATTCGTTGTGCTTGAGGAGCTGGGAGACCAAACCCATTTAACTCAATTCAACAAGCCTATATATATTTTTTTTAATATAGGCAAGCTTCATTATATATGAACTCAGGAAGTTAGAATGGCAATTTTACTTAAAATTAATTCATTAAAAAGTTTAAACATCACATTATCGATATTTATTAAAAATATGGAACACTTCACGAATTTGTGTGTCATTCTTGTGCAGGGGCCATGCTAATCTGTCTAGTTCCAATGTTAGTGTATGTGCTGCCGAAGTGAGCACAACAAGCCTGTATTGTGTCACATGACCTACGTCTAGGCACACAAAATAGCTAGAGGTAGTTTGATTCAGCCCAGAGGCCAGTGGTTCTCAACATTAACTGACATTAAGTCACGTGGGAACCTTATTTAATTACAGTCATTCACCCCGTAGAGACGATTCGGTCAACAATGGACTGCATATACGACAGTGGTCTCATATGATTATAATACCATATTGTTACTCTACCTTTTCTGTGTTTAGATACAGAAATACTTACCAGTGTGTTACAATCACCTACAGTATTCAGGACAGTAACATGCTGTACAGGTTTGTAGTCTAGGAGCAATATAGGCTAGACCATACAGCCTAGGTGTGTATAGACTAGACCATATAGGTTTATACGTGTATACTCTATGATGTTCACATGGTGATGAAATCGCCTAACGATGCATTTCTCAGAACGTATCTCCATCATTAAGCAACACATGACTGTAGTTTGGGATAGGCCTGGTATCACTATTTTTAAAATCACCCGAAGTTATCCTAGAGTGCAGCTAAGGTTGAGAACCACTGCCATAGACAGACAATAAAACAAGAGAAACTGCAGAGACCACACTCAGGGATGGGAGGACCTGATCAGGCCGGATCAGGAGCTGAAAGGAAGAGAGCTACAGACAGGCCAGGCGACCATGCACAGAAGAAGGGTTTGACGCACTGGAAACTGCAGACAATAAACTTGGCCCCCTACTCTCAGTCTAGGACCATTTTCTATTACATATTAAAAACCAGTAAACATCTCCTCCTCATCTTCCCTTCAATTTTCATAGGATTTTTTTTAAATGCATACATGTATATTGTTACTTATAAAATGGATATATATTCATTCACTGTAGAAAAATTGGAAAACATTGTTAATATGGTTTAAAAAAAGTAATGAGACTTTTCAAATCTATGTTATTTTTAAAAAGTACAAGAATTAATCTATTTAAAAACATCCTGAAATTGATGGCTAAAGCATGTATGAAAGAGTCCGTTCTTGTATTCTCATCAACACTGACTATCATCCTTCGGAAAAATGCCCATTTGATAAAGAGCAAGGGAAGTGTATTACTTTCATGTGCATTTTCTCCTACTCCTAGGGAGGTTTTATAATTTTTCATATATTTGGCCTCTTCTACTTTGTGTGTGTCACACACTAATATCTTTTCCTCATTTCATTTTGGAATGTATTTCCTACTGATTTGTAAAATTGCGTTAAGAATATTAACTTCGTCTATTACACATAACAAACGTTTCCTAGTTTCTCTTGTTTTATTTAATATAATAGTATGCTTTCGTATAAAGAAGCTTTTCATTCTTATGTAAACACACACAATAAACAGAATTTGTTGCTAAATTGCCCCTAATATCTCTCCTCCCTACCCTCTTGGTTTGTCAACAAGCCCACAGGACTTGGAGTCAGAAAATCAACATTCATTTACCCACTGTGTCATTTAGGGCAGGACATTTCACTTTACTGAGCCTCTGTTTCCCCCATCTGCATCCTAACTTTTGTCAGGATGAAATTCTGTGGACACTGTAATGGCAAGGACTTTGCTATCTTGTTCACTGATACATGCCTAGAACCTAGAACAGAGCCTTGCACCTAGTAGGCACTCAATGAGTATTTGTTGAATGAGATTGAATAAGCATCTGGCTTGGACCCCAGCCCAGAGCAGGCAATCAGTAAATGCTGGCTGACCCTCGCTGACATTCACAGCAAGCCCAGAAATCACTGCTCCTAAGCAGTCTTTAATGGGTCAGAAGCTGTACTTCCCAGTCCTGCTGTGTACGTGTTTCCCGTTACTCGCCAGCTCAGGGAAGCCTATACTGAGTGTGTGTACTGAGTATGAGGCCAGCCCTGTGCCCCGTCATTCCAGTGCCTGCTGCTTTCTCGGGATTTCATTAAACATAGGGAACAATCGAAAAGGGAAGTGAGATGGGCCAATATGTGGACCAGGAGTCTTACAAATGTTGGGGCTCAGAACATGATACCCCAAAGTATGGTGCCTTGCCATGCTGAACACTTCGAACTGAAGGAAAGGTGTTCAGAAGCAAGATCTTTCTGACCTTCTCCTGCCCTGCTCTCTCTTGCTCCCCTTTCTCCCCCAAGGCAGGCTAGAAAGCCTAGAATTCCTCTCCCCCCAGGTGAGTCAGAGAAACTAGAACCCCTCTCCCC
This sequence comes from Propithecus perrieri, assembly GCA_963574695.1. NCBI lineage: Eukaryota > Metazoa > Chordata > Mammalia > Primates > Indriidae > Propithecus > Propithecus perrieri. The sequence continues at coordinate 34,882 of CAUYRB010024387.1, forward strand.
CAAAGCAAGTCATAAAACCTAGAAATATTACTCTAACCTTTCCCCACCTTTCTGTGTAAGCACTGGCCATAAAGAAATTCTCTGACCTGTCTTGTCTGATGGGAGGTCATAAGACCCTCGTTCCAGAAGGGGTCCTGCCCTATACCCTGGAGGAAGGAATGCTACACAGAGAGGCCAAGAAGAATCTGAACAGACAGGTCTTGCTGAGTTCCTTCCTGCCGCCCCTGCCCTCAATCTGTTACCATTAGATCATACACTTTTTGCCCAATTACATTTCTACACGGCTGTCCATTCTTCATTAAATCTAAGCATAAAATTGGACAGTTTTCCCTGGGTCTTTGGCTCTTCATTTCTGAAGTCTCCCTTGTTACGTAAAACTTTGATTAAATAAATCTGCAATGCTTTTATCCTGTTAATCTGTCTTTGTCAGTTTTGCTTCAGACCTAGCCAGGAACCCTAGGAGGGTTGAGGAAACTTTTCCTCCCCTACACCAAGAAGTAGGAAATGCATGGTCAGAGAAGGCTGGTAAGAGGGGGACTCCCCAGCGGATCTGAAGGACAGAGACACCCCAGACGTAACAGGGAAGAGGAAGCTGGCGGCCAGGAGGGGTAAACTAGTGATTTAGGCTTATTCTTCTTCCTGTGACGATTGGCTTGATGTTCTACTTGACCACCAGACAATTATGTTTTCTATTCATGATTTCCCTCACCCAGACTATTTTACTTGCTCATTGACACTTGCACCATATGCCAATGTATCAGTTTCAAGAAAAGCGCTCCTTTTATAGTTTTTACATATATAAGGGGCAGAATTGGAAACCCCAGAAAAAAACGTGAAATCCAGAACATGCAGCCAAGTCCAATTTTGCATTTTTGTTCTAAATAAGCCTCCTAAGTGGCTTCTGCTCAGATTCGCTGCTGGCTCCTCACCTTTCTGGAGAAGGCAGTGAAAGGCCAGATTCTCTGTCCAGTTGGCACATGCAGGTTTGCTCAGGAGCTCCTGGAAACCCTGAAGCCCCTCTGTCGACTCCTAGGATCATTCAGTGAACTCCTTGCGTTAGAAGTTTGCCCTGAAGCATATCCAACAAATCCCAGAATTTAAATTCTGCAATCATTATAATCTCCTTAGCCTGAGAAACACTTTTTTCTTTTTATCTTTTTTTTTTTTTAATTTTGCAACTGGTCACAAAAAGTGGATCTTTTTGGTTCATTTCTTTGCAAAGAGTATTTCCTTTCTTACTCACTCACCTGCCTGAGCTCCCAGCCAAGAATCATGGCTCATGTAAGTGTATAAGTTAGGGTAACGCTAGCTGCTATACCAAATAAAACCCATAATCTCAAAGGCTTAACACCAGAGATGTCTATATACTACTTATCAGTCCAGTGCAAGTGTTTCTCGTCAGCAGATGAGCCTTCTCCTGTGTAATCCAGGAATCCAGGTTCCTTCCATGCCAAGGCTCTGCATTTTCAACAATGTTGCTGTGCTCATTTTCAGCGATCTGGTGGAAGGGGAAAGAACATGGAAGATCATGTATGAGAGAATTGTATGGGCTAGGCCTAGAAGTGGAATACATCACTTCCACTTGCATATTCCATTGGTAGAACTCATGTAGCCATCCCTAATGGCAAGGGAGGCTGCAAACGTTATCCCTGTGCCCAAGAAGAGGAGAAAGCTTATTTGGTAAACAGTATCCTGCCTCTGCCACAATGGGTATTCACAGCTACTCTCAAATAGCTCTGGGACAAGCTTTTCAGAGTCCCATGCAGCCATTTTCCCTCCTTCCTTCCTTTTATAGACTCACCCTCTAAGGAGCTCTGCTATTACCAAGAAGGCACACCTTTGCTCTGGCATCAGACAGATGGGACTTCGAGTCCAAGTTCTGCCAATAAAACTAGCAATATATTCTTACAAGTTCCATAGTGCCTCTATGCCTCAGTTTTCTCATCTGTAAAATGGATCACAACAATAGCTCCAACCTCATGACACTGGATAGATTAAATGAGTAAAGCTCTTAGCACAACGGCTGGCAAGTTGTAAGTACTCAAATATTATGATACTAATGCTACTGCTAATACTAATTTTAACAAAAATAGTACTATTGTTAGTATAGGCTAGCCCAAATTTTTTAAAAGAAGAAAAGAATCTAAGAGACAAGCATTGAGGCTCCTGTAAGAATTGAAATAAGATGTGGTAAGGGGCTGGGCGCGGTGGCTCACGCCTGTAATCCTAGCATTTTGGGAGGCCGAGGCAGGCAGATTGTTTGAGCTCAGGAGTTCAAGACCAGTGTGAGCAAGAGCAAGACTCCGTCTCTACAAAAAATAGAAAGAAATTAATCAGACAACTAAAAATATATAGAAAAAATTAGCCTGGCATGGTGGCACATGCCTGTAGTCCCAGCTACTTGGGAGGCTGAAGCAGTAGGATTGCTTGAGTCCAGGAGTTTGAGGTTGCTGTGAGCTAGGATGACGCCACGGCACTCTAGCCCAGGCAACACGGTGAGACTCTGTCTCAAAAAAAAAAAAAAGATGTGGTAAGGACCTAGAATGAAAAATAATACCAGTTAAATAAGCACTTTTCTAACCATTATCTTGGATCAGAAAGAAATCAAGAATAGGTGGGGCACGGTGCGTCACACCTGTAATCCTAGCACTCTGGGAGGCCGAGGCGGGAAGATTGCTTTGAGCTCAGAAGTTCAAGATCAGCCTGAGCAACAGTGAGAGCCCGTCTCTACTAAAATAGAAAAATCAGCCAGGCGTCGTGGTGTGCACCTATAGTCCCAGCTACTCGGGAGGCTGAGACAGAAGGATTGCTTGAGCCCAGTAGTTTGATGTTGCTGTGAGCTAGGCTGACGCCACGGCACTCTACTAGGGCAACAGAGTGAGACTCTGTCTCAAAAAAAGAAATAGAAAAAGAAATCAAGAACAAATAACTCGAGGACTTAATGGTACATTAGAAGAGGAGAGTCAAGGACCTATGGAGATGTAAAGTGGCCCAGATCTCCATTCTGAAGGTCTTTCAAGGTCACCAATATTTCTAGGCAAAATTAGGCCTCTTATTTGTTCTCATCCTTCAGGTCTCTTGCCACATTTCGGTGGTGAGCATTCCTTCCTCTCTACCTAGATTCCTTCTTACTGCAATGATCATTCTAAGTTCTTCTGTTCCAGCTATCCTTCCATTATCAATCATGGCCTTCCAAGGCCCAGCTCTGAGCCCACCCCCCAATCCCATTCGGTGTGCTCAGTCTCCACCCAGCCTCATCACTCTACTGGTCCAGAGAATATTTCCACTGAGATCTTGTGGCCCCTGACCTCTGTATGAGTTTCTTTTTGCCAAACAGCCTGCCTTTCTCAATGATCCCATTTCCATCGACAGACTGACCCAGGCGTCATGTAGTGAGTAAACAGAGCTCAGAGAGCTTCAGTTTTAGACATCTAACCAGGAAGAGTCACGGTACGGCAGAAAAGCATCCTCCAAGCACAGAAATGGCAAATAGCTCCATTTCCAAAGTCAAGACAAGTATCAGAGAAATGGTTGATAGTGCTATAGGCTTACTTCACAGTTCATCTTCCAAAGCTACACCATCAGTGCCTTTTCTGGGACAAAGCCCCAGTACAGAGAATGTCAGTACTGCTTTTCAGAACAAGATAGTTTCAGTCTGCTCAAATAAAATAACATTCCCTTTTCAGCAGGCTGATTACCTGGAATACAAAGTTTGCATGCCAATTTGAATAGAGACAGGAGAGAGGACATGGAAAGAAAGGAAGGTATAGTCGCAATTTACTAAAATGGGTGCACCAGCACCTCTTTAAGAAAAGCAAAAAGAACATGGTAGATTAATATTCCATTTGTATAGTCCAAGCTTCTATCTGTTCTGCAGGTTATATTGTAATAAACAGAATTATTTGTCTCCCACATGCCTTCAGATATTTTATGACTTCAGCTCAAAATATGCTTTTTAAAGCACAAGAATCCTAAAGTGGAAGTTGTAGCACTTTGTGGGCAATACGTTGATAGTTTGCAGTAGGGGGAGGGACTAGTTTCCTGCCATTCAGTTCCTCATTATAACTGTCCTTTGCAATTTTTTCAATTATATTTTAAGCAGATGTGAAGATTCATTGGATGTATCTAGTTCTTTTTACACTAAAATTTGTCTTTGCAGAACAAAGTCACAGCTGGGGATTGTGGAGAGATGATTTGGCTCTAGAAGAAAGAAAAACAACTGCCCATGAAGGATAACATGCTACAGCCTTTTACTTTGCAGTATTTTCTCTCTCAAGCCGAAGTGTGAAGTAATCTCAATAAACCTCATTCGAGGCAAAGAAAAGTGATGAAAGCAGATATTTTAATTCAAATATGTGGCATTTCCTTCCATGGGAGTCTTTAAGAGCACACACATCTACAACAGATGGCTTAGGGAGCAAGAAGTTCTGCCTGCAATAGGAATGCGGATAGAGCTGCCTTCTTAAGGCCCCTTTGAAACTCATAATCCATAAAGCAAATGATATTACGAACTTTGTTGTATCCCACCCCTTGTTAAAAAGCGAAAATCCCAAACTGCTCCACCTCCAATAAAATGTCTCAAATCAGTCCTGAATATTATCCCAGGGGAAATAACTTCAGGAATTCTTTGGATCTCTAAGTTGTTAGGTGTGTACTTGGGTGACACAGGCAATACAAACCTTCAGAATAGAGCAAATATGCAAAGCCAGAAGGCTAGAAGCTGTGTTTAAATAATACAACACCGCCACCTAGAGGCCAAACACTAAGGACTTGGACACCACCAGCAAACAGGAGAAAGCTAGACAAGCTACTTACTGCCCAGACCAGCAAGGCACCTCTCTCTGCCTTCACAACCAAGCTGGGATAACAGGCGGTTTAAATGAGCAAGGGCTTTTCCTCAATAATGGGCTATTGAGGAATTGCTACAGAGTAGTCAAACATGCCTCCCCATTACCATCTACAAAGACAGGTGCTGAACTAGCCAACCAAGAAACCAGTGCGGTAATGGTTGTATTAAGATACTTGGAAAACGGTATAAAAATCGTAATTCCAATCTCACCAAAAATGTTTCAATAAACTGTCCTTCGGTGAGTATTTATTATACAGTGCTTGAACAGGCATTTCTTAAAGGGTCAAATAAACTTAGAAACATGACATAAAACCAAGGCAAACAGGCTTCTTTATTGCAGGTCATTCAGGGCCTTTAATATTTGACTATACACAGGAAATCTCCAAAAAGAGACTACAGAATGCACGTTTCCAAAATTTAACTATAGACCCCTTTTTCTGCAAAACATATCATGAGAATCCTCCCTTTCTACTAAGGAGGCAAGGTCGAGGGGTGGCTTAAGGATGCAGATTCTGGAATCAAACTGCATGGGTTCCAACTCTAACTCCACCACTCACAATTGAGCTTCTTTGTGCCTCAGTTTCCCCATCTGTAAAATAGAAATATAGTACTGACCTTACAAGGTGTTGTGAAGATTACATGAGGTAATACACATAAATACGTAAAATAATTACTAGTTGCTATCTCTTCGCATCCTTCTCGGATGTTATGTGTGCCCAGAGTCTCCCAACTCTGGTGAAACAGTTCAGGGAAGCTACCAACAGAAATACACTCAGCTATGCCCATATTCCCTTTAGAGACTATGTTCCTAGGGCCCCTGGGGAGTGGGGAAAAGGAGAGTATTTACTAGCTGAGATGGAAAATTGTAACAATATTCACTAATAAGCTCTTGAATAATTGGAAGAGCTTTTAGCACTTACAAAACAAAAATGGACAAATAGCCTTACCAAAGTCCACAAATCACACAGTTCTTTCCCCAGCAAAGCTTGTAACTATCATCATTTTATCTTTTACTAATACATCATTTATTTCTCTGTACAAGCACAGACTCAAAATGCAGAAGGCAAATTAACACAACTCACAAATACCTCCAGCATCATTATATATGTGCATGTGTGTACATCTGAATGTGTGAATGGGAGAGGTAGTGATATGTGAAACAGCTAAAATAGCTTGCTGCCAAGACTTTAAGGGTTTTTTAACCACCTGTCCCAGCTCTCTTTAAAGTAGACTCGTACATCCATCAGGATACAAAACATTTCAGGCAAACCCTTAATAGTTTTATAGTATTCTTCCATTTTCTTTTTCCTGAGTTGTCTCCTTTCCACGTTTTATTTCTATTTCACCATTTTTCACTTTTTCTCCTTAATCGCTCCCTGAATTTATAATTTTCAGTAGTAGGAAAAAGTAACATTTATTGGGCATCTATGGAGCATACATACCTGAAGCACTATCTCCGTTGAACCAATGGGAGCCTGAGGCTGGAGGCTGCAGGCAAAGGTAGGCAGCCACTGTGTCTGTAACGGGGCTGGCCACCCTTTGTACACCCAGAACTGTGCCAGTTCACACCTGTGGCTCAAGCATCATTATCGACATCCCTTCCACTCTCAACAGTATCTGGTTTTAGTTATATGGTCATCCCAACTATAAGCCTCAACGAGACTTCATTACCCCTCTGGACCTCAGTTTCTGTAATTTGAAAAAGGAGACAAGATTAGATAAAATTATAAGAATTTTTTTCTAATTGTTTCTGTGATTTCCATTTCAGAGTATTAAAACTGAACTTCTAAAGTAGTCCAATTATGCAATTAAAGATCTCGCCACCGGGTACATTGGCTCACACCTGTAATCCCAGTCCTTTTGGAGGCGGAGGCAGGAGGATCACTTGAGGCCACAAGTTCAAGACCAGCATGGGTAATATAGTGAGAGCCCCCCCCCCCACAGCTACAAAAAAAATTTTAAAAATTAGCTGGGAGTGATGGTGTGTGCCTGTAGTCCTAGCTGCTTGTGGGGCTGAAGTGGGAGGATCACTTGAGCCCAGGAGTTTGAGGTTATAGTGAGCTAGGATCGTGCCACTGCACTCCAGCCTGGGCAACAGAGCAAGACCCTGTCTCAAAAAAAGATCATTCGATCCCTACATATGTTTCTCCCATTGATAAACTAAGGTATATTTACCCTACTTAAGCATTTATACAGATAAGCAATGATTTAACAGATATTTAAGGGTCAATAATGAGTTAACTCAGGAATTGGAAGAAACAAAAGACAAGCTGCAACTGATACAAGTTTTTAAATGTGTTCTACTTCACTCATCTCCTTATTCCTTATTAGCTTGGGTACAATGCATCCACGATGCCAGGCCCTGGATACTCCCCACCATGAGTGAGATTCATTGATATGAAACACCCAGCCAAAAACGTTTCACCTGGGCCAAGACCTCCTACCCTACAAAATGGGTAGGGGAGATGCCTAGACACAAAGCCATGAAATTCCCACATCAGGATAGAACTCGAAGCACTGACACAAAAGGAATGTTAACCACACAAGGCTGCAAAAGAAAATGATAGGGTGGGACAACCCAATGTTCCATCACCCCACCCTCTCACACCTTAGGCAAGTAGAAAAACTGATTTTGGAGTAAATACATTTATTGATACCCATTTTATATATAGTTCAATGAAATAATCTATAAATATAAAAGCATTTTTCTTTTGGATATCACCATGGTCCATGTAAATACTCAACAGTCAGAATCACCTGCAGGAAGCACTCCAAGTCACACTGTTAGGTTTACAGACCTGAATATACATATCGCATTAAACAGTGGCACTTATGTACTCAAGTGGTCCAGTGGCTTTGGAA
>CAUYRB010024390.1:0-44195 GCA_963574695.1 Propithecus perrieri
AGAATGGGAGAAAATTTTTGCATGCTACAAATCCGATAAAGGGCTGATAACCAGAATCTACTTAGAACTCGGGAAAATCAACAAGAAAAAATCAAACGACCCTATCAAAAAGTGGGCAAAGGAAATGAACAGAAATTTTTCAAAAGAAGACAGAATAATGGTGAAAAAACATATGAAAAAATGTTCAACATCTCTAATCATCAGGGAAATGCAAAATAAAACCACAATGAGATATCACTTATCTCCAGTGAGACTGGCCTTTATCAAAAAGTCCCAAAACAATAAATGCTGGCGTGGATGTGGAGAGATAGGAACACTCATGCACTGTTGGTGGGATTGTAAACTAGTGCAACCTCTGTGGAAAGCAATATGGAGATATCTTAAAGAGATACAAGTAGAATTACCATTGGATCCAGCAATCCCATTACTGGGCATCTACCCAAAAGACCAAACGATACTGTATAAGAAAGATACCTGCACCCGAATGTTTATAGCAGCACAATTCACAATTGCAAAGATGTGGAAACAACCCAAGTGTCCATCAATATATGAGTGGATTAATAAAATGTGGTATATGTACACCATGGAGTACTGTTCAGCTTTAAGAAACAATGGTGATATAGCACCTCTTGTATACTCCTAGATAGAGCTGGAACGCATTCTACTAAGTGAAGTATCCCAAGAATGGAAAAACAAGCACCACATGTACTCACCATCAAATTGGTATTAACTGATCAACACATAAGTGTACATATGAGAGTAACATCTATTGGATGTCGGGCAAGGGGGAGGGGGGAGGGGGAGAGTGGAGGAGGGGACGGGTATACGCATACACAAAGACTGCAATGCGCACCATCCGAGGGATGGACACGCTTGAAACTCGGACTTGTGGGGGAGGGGGGGCAAGGGCAACATACGTAACCTAAACATCTGTACCTCCATAATATGCTGAAATAATAATAATAAAAAAGAATACTCTGTGTCCATACTAATATCTGCTCCTTGGATAAAAGCCTACATAATCCATATGTTTTCAAATTTTAGAACAAATGTCCTCTCTTATTGAGATAACTGCAGGTCACCTTCAGAGTTAGAGAAAGCATCCTCAAAGATGTGTAATACTGTGAAAAATGGAGCAGAGCATAGAAGAAAGGACTGAGAGTTTAAAAATGTAAGGCCTTACTTGTCTCCTGTCTAAGGAAAAGATGCTGCTGCCTAGCTATATTTTGTTTCTCGGAAAACTTGATTTGGCCATCCCTCCATTGGATCCATGTATTTATTTGTGGAGACTACATTAACACATTAACTTTAGTGAAGTGTGTCTTTTTGACTGAAGTAATCCCAAATTTCTTCCTATAGGTAGATTTAAGTCTCAGACACTGACTGAAAGTGTTTCTTCTACCTTTCCTCACTATGCCTGGGTTATCTAATCCTCCAATCTTGACTTTGTATTCTTTATTCACAGTTTAGAAGAAAATGTTACCAGGCTAAAATACATTATGGACTGTAACAGCTGAGAAGGATTTGGTCTAGTTTCACAACTTCCACAATACTGGCCCAGAGAGAAAAGAGAAATTTATGCTCTATTTGGGGCAAGTGGAAGAAGTCTAAGGGGACCAACATATTCTACAAACATCAAATCACAAACATAGGGAATCTTTATTCCACTTTTATGTAAGACTCTTTTCACTGACAGAACAAGCTGAATCAGTAGTCATTTTGGTTAGGAGTCCCCACGTAGTCTGCAGTTAACTGTTCCACACCCTCCATCTGTCAGCAGCTCATTAAATATTGACAGATAGACATTGTTAATCATATTTTGCAAGAGGGACCTAATAATTTGCAGGAAGAATATACACAAGGCAACTGAATATGACAGAATGTTAGAAGTAAGAATATAACTCAGTTACTTTATAATTTGAACAATAAGTCAATTATGCAAAATAAAAGTTGAAGGCTGGGCGGTGGCTCACGCCTGTAATCCTTGCTCTCTGGGAGGCCGAGGCGGGCTGATTGTTTGAGCTCAAGAGTTCGAAACCAGCCTGAGCAAGAGCGAGACCCTGTCTCTACTAAAAATTAGAAAGAAATTAATTGGACAACTAAAAATGTATAGAAAAAATTAGCTGGGCATGGTGGTGCATGCCTGTAGTCCCAGCTACCTGGGAGGCTGAGGCAGGAGGATCGCTTGAGCCCAGGAGTTTGAGGTTGCTGTGAGCCAGGATGACACCACAGCACTCCAGCCCGGGCAACAGAGTGAGACTCTGTCTCTAAATAAATAAATAAATAAATAAATAAATAAATAAAAGTTGAAGCATTATCAGAAAAGAAAGATACCACCTTGAAAATCTGCAATATAAGATTTGTTTCTATATTTCTTTAAATGGCTTTGTACACTTAATAGTTTCTTCATTACAATTCAGATTATTTCATTCATTTATTTGTTCCAAATACATCTTTTCTCCTATCTTTTTGAATAAAAGATATTTTATAGACATACATATTGCTAAAAACATCTCTCTCTTATAGTTACAATTGATAAAGGCATTATATTTACTTTCTAGAATACTAAAGAAGTTCTACATGAAGACGTAACATGAACTGAACTGTTCAGCCTCAAAGTACAGATTTTCAAATAAAGTTGATGTGATGTCAGCAAAATGGTTGAATATCAGGTCCTGAGTCCTAGTTCCCCTATATAAACACTGATTTGGCAACTACAGGTAACTTATATAATTGTAATCCTAGTATATTTGGTATTTTGTGTCTGGCTTGTGTCACTTAGGTTATTGTCTTAGGTTAAAGTCTATCCATGTTGTAGCACATGTCAAAATGTCATTCCTTTGTAGGACTGAATAATATTCCATTGCATGTTAATATTATATTTTTTATATCCATTCTTTTTTTTTTTTTGGAGACAAGAGTCTCACTCTGTTGCCTGGGCTAGAGTGCCGTAGCATCAGCCTAGCTCAAAGCAGCCTCAAACTCCTGGGATTAAGCAATCTTTCTGCCTCAGCCTCCCGAGTAGCTGGGACTACAGACATGCACCACCATGCCCTGCTAATTTTTTCTACATATTTTTAGTTGTCAAGCTAATTTCTTTCTATTTCTTTAGTAGAGATGGGGTCTCACTCTTGCTCAGGCTGGTCTCAAGCTCCTTACCTCGAGTGATCCTCCTGCCTTGGCTTCCGAGAGTGCTAGGATTACAGGAGTCAGCCACTGTGCCCAGCCTATCCATTCATATGTTGATGGATATTTGACTTGTTTCCACATTTTGGCTATTGTAGGCAGTGCTGTTATAAAACATTGGTGTACAAATATCTATTTGACTCTTTGCCTTCAATTATTTAAGTATGCAGTCAGAAGTGGACTTGTTGCATCATGTGATAATTTTGTGATTAATTTTTGGATGAACTACTGTACTGTTTTCCAAAGTAGCTACACCATTTTACATCCCCACCAACAGTGCACAAGTGTTCCAATTTCTCAACAGTATCACCGACATGTGTTATTTTCTGTTTTTGTTTGCTTTTTTACTTTCATAATAGCCATCCTAATGAGTTTGAAGTGGTATCTTATCATTTTGATTGGCTTTTCCCTAATGGTTAATGATGTTGTGCATATTTTTAGGTGCTCATTGGCCATCTGTATATCTTCTCTGGAAAAAGATCTATTCAAGTCCTTTGCCAAATTTTAATTGCATTGATTTAATTGTTGTTGTTGAGTCGTAGAAATTCTTTACGTAAACTGGATATTAATTCCTATTCAGATAGATAATTTGCATTTTTTCTCATTCTGTGGTTTGCTTTGTACTCTGATGATAGTGTCCTTTAATGTACACTATTTTTGATTTTGATGAAGTCCAATCTATTTTTCTTTCTTGCCCTACATTTTGTTTTTAGTCTTCAAAACATATAACACATTTGGGTTAATTTTAGTTAATTAATACATATTTGAATTAAATTCACATAAATACATTTTCTATCTTCCTATTGAGCTATATTTTCCCATTATCATGCAAAACAGAATTGTATGATCCAACATAAAAATATAACAAGCATCTCTAATATCCTAATCTTAATAAATTAAAATATTTTCATTCATCCTAAGTCATAATTTATATCACATACAGATATTGCTAGTGTGGTGTTACTTCTTTCATCAAGCTATATACTATTTATAACATATCAGAAGTTCAGGAGGCGTTGAGAAGAGAAAAAAATTTACAGGCAGTAAATGCCTTGACTCTACCAATGAGGACAATATTAATCTAGAAACAATAGTAAAGATTATCTACTGCTAAGATTGACTGCAATGTGGAAATGGAAAATGCAGTCATTAATTGGATAGCCAATTTTGCTAATATGTTTATCATTTAGAAGATTAACTCATATATTGTATAGTTAATGGCTTTTAATCATGTCAAGAATCATTCTTGTGTGTGTGCATGTATATATATGTATGTGTGTATGTGTGTTCATGTGTGTTATATATATGTGTGTGTATATATGTATGTGTGTGTGTGTATATATATATATATATATATATAATAATATAATGAACAGCGCCTTTCTATGTCAGGCAATGTATAAGCTACTAACACAGCTTTAATTACTTTAATAACCAGGCAAATTTTTTTTGTATGTTTACCTTGTTCATTCTTGCATACTCAGAACATTAAACAATGTCTAATTCAATAAATATCTTAATAAATGCACAATGAATAAGGCCACATAGTACATTGAAAATAATATAAACTCAGTTCAAATATATCGAGCACTCATTGAATCTCTCAAATTTGGGTTAAAATGAGAGGTGTGGATTTGTTCCATGTTCACTGAAATCTGTGAGCTAATAACCAGGAGACAAAGTAACTTGACTGCTTCAAGCAAACTAACTGATAGTGGTCCACAGAAAATAAACATGATCAACTGGTAGATTCTTCTGGTAACATTTAAAAACTAAAATACTTAAGGCTGCTTTGGCTGTATGAGGATTTCTCTGGTTCTATATGAAGCATAGAATTATTTTTCTAGATTTGAAAAAAAATAATTATGTTGATGTTTTAATAGGAATTGCATTGAATCTGTAGATCTCTTTCAGTAGTACAGACATTTTAACGATATTGATTCTGCCAATCCATGAGCATGCTATGGTTTCCCATCTGTATATATCCTCTGCTATTTATTTCCACAGCGTTTCATAGTTCTCCATATATAGGCCTATCACCTCCTTAGTTAAATATATTCCTAAGTATTTTATTTTTCATGCTATTGTGAAAGCTGTTGCATCTTTCATTTGATTATCAGCTTGACTGCTATTGCTATATATGAAAGCTACTTATTTGTGTGCATTGATTTTGTAGCCTGAGACTTTTGAGAATTCATTTATCAATTCCAGTAGTCACTTGGTTGAATATTTGGGGTTTTCTAGATATCAAATAATATTATCAGCAAACGGCAATAGTTTGACCTCTCCTGCCCCCATTAGGATACCTTGATTTCCTTCTCTTGTCTGATTGCTCTGGCAAGGACTTCTAGCACTATGTTGAACAGAAGTGATGATAGTGGGCAACCCTTTCTGGTTCCAGTTCTAAGTGAGAATGCTTTCAATTTTTCCCTGTTCAATATGATGTTGGCTGTAAGTTTATCATATATGGCCTTAATAGTTTTTAGGTATGTCCCATCTGTGATGATTTTATTAAGAGTTCTTATCATAAAAGTGTGCTGAATTTTTTCAAATTCCTTTTCTGCATCTATTGAGAGGATCATATGGTCTTTGTTTCTGCTTTTATATTTTTACTTTTTATTTTTTTTTATTTCAGCATACTATGGGGGTACAGATGTTTAGGATATGTATGTTGCCCTTCCCCCTGCCCAAGTCTGAGCTCTGCTTTTATTTATATGGTTAATTACATTTATAAAATTGCATATGTTGAAACATCCTTGCATCACTGAGCTGAAGCCCACTTGACCATGATGAATTATTTTTTTGATGTGCAGTTAAATTTGATTTGCTAAGATTTTATTGAGAATTTTTATATCTATATTCATAAGGGATATTGGTCTGTAGATTTCTTTTTTATTATGTTTTTTCCTGGTTTTGGTTTCAAGATGATATAGGCTTCATAAAATGATTTTGGTAGGATTCCTGTCAGGGTTGATTTTTTTTGAGGGATTTCTCTGGTTTTTTTGGCTCCTCATTTGGAGGAATCACAAGCTGGGCCTGTGTGATGGAGTGATAACAAACACAAGCAGGTCACATAAGCAACTTTTATTTCATGCTATTTTGCACAGAAATAGAAAGTGATAAAGCCCACGTGGTCATAATGAATTATTTTTTTGATGTGGTGTTGTATTTGATTTGTTAAGATTTTGTTGAGGATTTTTGCATCTATATTCATGAGGGTTATTGGTCTGTAGTTTTCTTTTGCTGAAGATATGATATTATATCTAGAAAATCCCAAGGATTCAAACAAGAGAATACTGGAATTGATAAATAAATTCAGTAAAGTCTCAGGATACAAAATTAATGCACACAAATCAGTGACATATATATATGCCAATAAAAGTCAAGTCAAAAATCAAATCAAAGATATAACACCTTTCATAATATCTTCCAAGAAAATTAAATATCTAGGAATCTATTAAATGAAGGAGGTGAGAGACATATATAAGGGAAACTATGAAACACTTAGAATTTATGGAAGATGTAAACAGATGAAAAAATCTACCATGCTCATGGATTGGAAGATTAAATATTATTAAAATGTCCATACTACCTAAAGTGATCTACAGAATTAATGTAATCACTATTGAAGTACCATCACCATTCTATACAGATCTAGAAAAAAATAATTCTACACTTTGAGTGGAACCAGAGAAGACCTCACATAGCCAAAGCAATCTTAAGCAAAAAGAACAAACTGGGAGGCATCAATTTACCAGACTTCAAGCTTTACTACAAGACTATATTAACCAATACAGCATGGTACTAGCACAATAACAGAGATATAGACCTTTGAAACAGGCCCGAGAACTCAAATATGAAACCATTTGCATATTGGCATCTAATCTTCGACAAAGCAAACAAAAATATACATTGGGGAAAAGAATCTCTATTCAATAAAGGGTGCTGGGAAAACTTGATAATCACATGCAGAAGATTGAACCTGGATCCCCACCTCTCACCTCTCACAAATATCAAATCAAAATGGATAATGGAATTAAATCTAAGGCATGTAACTGTAAGAATTCTAGAAGAAAATGTTGGAAACACACTTACAGACATCCACCTAGGCAAAGAATTTATGAAGACTTAAAAGGCAATCACAGCAACAACAATAATAAACAAATGTGACCTGATCAAATTAAAAAGCTTCTGGACAGCCAAGGAAACTATCATTAGGGTGAATTGACACCCTATAAAGTGGGAGAAAATATTTGCATTTTACACATCCGATAAAGTCCTTATAACAAAAATCTATAGAAAGTGTAAGAAAGTCAACAAGAAAAAAATCAAACAACCCCATCATAAATCAGCAAAATACATGAACAGAAATTTTTCAAAAGAAGACAGAATAATGGCCAGCAAACATATAAAAAAATGCTCAACATCTGTAATGATTAGGGAAATGCAAATCAAAATCGCAATGAGATATCACCTAACTCCGGTGAGACTGGCCTTTATCAAGAAATCCCAAAACAACAAATGATGGCATGGATGTGAAGAGATAGGAACACTCTTACACTGCTGGTCGGACTGCAAATTAGCACAACCCTGTGGCAAATAATTTGGAGATACCTCAAAGAACTAAAAATAGAAATATCATTTGATCCAGCAATCCCACTACTGGGCATCTATCCAAAGGAAAAACAAAAGACATTCTATTATAAAGATATCTGCACTTTAATGTTTATGGCAGCACAATTTACAATTGCAAAGATGTGGAAATAACCCCAGTGCCTATCAATGCACTTGTGAATTAATTAAATGAATTAATGAGTGAATTAATAAAATATGGTATATGTATACTATGGAATACTACTCAACTACCAAAAACAATGGTGGTCTAGTACCTCTTCCATTATCCTGGATAGAGCTTGAGCCCATCCTTCCAAGTGAGGTATCAGAAGAATGGAAAAATAAGCACCACATGTACTCGCCATCGAATTGGTATTAAATGATCAACACTAAGGTGCTCATATGGTAGTAATATTCATTGGGTGCTGGTCAGGTGGGTAGGTGGGGGTGGGTAAACTCACAACTAGTGAAGATGGAGTGCATTTCATGGGGGAAGGGCATGCCTCCAGTCCTGGCTTGGGAAAGGCAAAGCCATTACTTGTAACCAAAATGTTTGCACTCCCATAATTTTCTGAAATAAAGAAAAAAAAAAAAAGAAAGAGACAGAACATTTCTTGAGGAAAATGGGTCTGTCTCCATGAGTGCAGAAGACACTGGGGTCTCACCACACTTCTACTTTTATATCTACACCTTATGATATGCTAAATGTTGGGTGGTATAATCATTACTTTCCTGGGAAAATGGTGGAGAGTTCTTAGAGCTAAGGACGCTCCCCAATTTTATCCTCATAGGGTAACTTCCAGGGGTTGCCATGACATTTGTAACTGTCATAGCACTAGTGGGTGTGATTTTTACTATGCTAATGTATGTTAATGGGAAAAAAGTTACCTTTGAACATGAGCTACTAGCTTGTGTTTATGGCCGGGAAAAATCCCTAACGTCAAGTTCCTGCCATTGTGGGTTAGGTTCTAAATGATCATTGGCCTCCTCATGTTTGCCCCCAACCTCTTCCCTGTGGTTAGCACTGCCATCCTGCATCTCTCCCTAACATTCCTTCTTTCTCAATGGTGTGGAATAATTTCTGCAATATAGGTCCCAGTTCTTTGCAGGTTTGTTAATATTCAGGTGTGAACCTGTCTGGTCCAGGATGCTTTTTTGTTGGAAGATTTTTTATTGCTCCTTCAATTTTGGTGCTTGATATTTATCTGTTGAGGAATTTTATTTCTTCCTGACTGAGTCTAGAGAGATTGTGTTTTTCTAAGAATTTGCCCATTTCTTCCACATTTTCATGATTTTGCCCATAGAGATTTTTATGGTACTCTAAGATGATATTGTGTATTTCTGTGATATCAGTTGCGACTTCTCCTTTTTCATTTCTAATCAAGCTTATTAAAGTACTTTCCTTTCTGCTTCTGGGAAATCTATCAAGAGGCCTGTCAATCAATAAACCAGATTTTAAGCTATACTATAAGGCTATAGTAACCAAAAGAGCACACTGGCACTGGTACTGGCACAAGGACAGAGACATTGACCAATGGAACAGGACTGAGAAGCCAGTTATAAAAACATTTTCATATAGCCATCTGACCTCTGACAAAGCAGACAAAAACATAAACTGAGGAAAAGAACCTTATTCAATAAATAGAGCTGGGAAAATTGGATAGCCACATGTAGAAGACTGAAAAAAGGAACCATACCTCTCAACTTTCACAAAAATAAACTCATGATGGATAACAGACTTAAACCTAAGGCATTAAACCACAAGAATTCTAGTAGAAAATGTTGGGAAAATTATTATAGATATTGACCTAGGCAAAGAATTTATGAAGAAGACCCCAAAGGCAATCATAACAACAGAAAAAATAAATAAACGAGACCTGATCAAATTAAAAACGTTCTGCACAGCTGAGGAAACTATCATGAGAGCAAACAGACAACCTACAGAATGGGAGAAAATATTCACATGCTACACATCCAATAAAGGGCTGATAAATAAAATCTATACAGAACTCATGAAAATCAGCAATAGAAAAACAAACAACCCCATTAAAAATTTGACAAAGAACATGAACAGAAACTTTTCTAAAGAAGATTGGGCAATCGCCAACAGACATATGAAAAAATGCTCAACATCTCTAATGATTAGGGAGGTGTATATCAAAACACAATACAGTATCACTTAACTCTAGTGAGAATGTTTTTTTATTAAATAATCCCAAAACAACAAATATTGGCTTGGGTACGGAGAGATAGGAACACTCATACACTGCTGGTGGGACTGCAAACTAGTAAAACCTCTATGGATATTAATATGGATATAACTCAAAGAACTAAAAGTAGATCTACAATTTGATCCAGCAATCCCACTACTGGTTATTTATGCAAAGGAGAAAAAGTCATTCTATAAAAAGACATCTGAACTCAAATGTTTATAGTAGCACAATTCACAATTGCAAAGATGTGGAGACAACCCAGGGGCCCATCAATACATGCTTAGATTAATAAAATGTGGTATATGTGTACCATGGATTACTACTCAACCATAAAAAATGGAGGGAGGAGGGGACGGGTATTTGTATGCACAAGGAGTGCAATGTGCACTACCCGAAGGATGGACATATTTGAAACACGGACTTGGGGGGGGGGACCAAGGGCAACACACGTAACCTAAACATCTGTACCCCCATAATATGCTGAAATAAAAAAAAATGGTGAACTCATATCTTTTATATTATCCTGAATGGAGCTTGAGCCCATTCTTTGAAGTGAAGTATCACATGAATGGAAAAACAAGCCCCACATGTATTCACTATCAAATTAGTACTAATTGATTAATACTTATGTGCATGTATTTAAGTAACATTTATTGGGTGTTGCACAGGCAGGAGTGGGAAAGAGGCGATAGGGAAATTCACACCTAACGGGTATGGTCCATGCTGTCGGGGGGTTGGGTACGCTTGTAGCTTTATCTCGAGCGGTGCAAGGGCAATATATGTAACCAAAACTTTTGCACCTCCCATAATATTCTGAAATTAAAAAAAAATAAAGGCTACAATAAACATAAAAATTCAAGTACAAAATATGCATATTTTTTCTGAGGTATGAACTGAGAAAGGAAAAAAAATTCAGGAAAGATAATTTAACAGTGAAGTAAAGAGTATACAGTTATGTGAATTAAGCTAGTAATCACTAATCTATTTTCTCAAGAAAATTAATGTATCTATGTAATGTAAAAGGTGTGTGTATTTACACATAGATATGGACATAGATATATAAATATTTTAATGCATGGACTTCTGTAAACATATGGGTAAATGTGCATATAATATTGCATGCTTACATATACACCTGATCTATAATATTTTTTCTGAAAAATTTAGCAACAAAAAAGTGAGCGTAAGACATTAAGAGTGTTAAGGAGAAATAAATGTTAATATGAATTATTACTCGAGGACCAATCCTCAGTTAATACAATTTAAAGTCCAGAGGAAAGAAATTAAAACAATCAATGGAATAGGGTCTATTGTATAAGAAAACACTTAGAAGTTTAGAGCTCCTTATTCTATAAAGGAAAGTGTAATGGTCCACATTTTATGAAAGAGGTGGTGAAGTAGAGAGTTCTTAGACCTACTGATTTCTTCTTCAGATAATAGTTAATATTTATCAAATATTTTTTTATGTACCAGTCACTATGCTAGCCATTTACCATGCATTATCTCAGTTACTATTTGCAACATCCCTATGGTACAAGTGCTGTTACCCATTTTTGTTATTGGAGTATTTAGACTCAGTGGCTCTAAATAACTTGCACACAGTCTCACAGTTATGTGGATGATCCTATATTTAAATATGGATCTGTTTTATTTCATAGTCCATGCTCTCAGTCACTGCATCGGATGCTACCAGGACAGGGGTGTGTGTGTGTATCCACATGTGATGGGGAGTAAATTTCTATGTATGTGAATATGTGTGTCTGTGACAATGATAATGCTAGAAATAAGTAATTTTAAAAACTTAAGAGAAAGATATTTAAAATTTTAAGATGTAAGATTAATAGAAAATCCATATTCCACTGCACCTCTGTGCTCCCAATCCCCTTTACCCTGCCCTACCTTTTCTGTTTTTTATATAATTTTCTCTTCTTAAGATAATATATTTATGCACATACACACACACACATATATGTATATATATATAATATTTATTTCCCCCATTAGAATGTATACAACATAATCGGAGAAATCGTTGTTTGTGTGTTGATATATTCCAAAACTCTAAAAAAATAGCTGGCATCTAGTACCCACTCAATAAATACTTGAAAAATGATGAAATTACAAAAAAATGAAATATAAAGTACTCTGAAAGTGAACTTTCTGAAAGATATTCAACTTCACTAAAAATAAGAAAAATGAAAATTAATATCACATAAATACAAACATCACCCATTAGATAGGCAAAGATGAAAATATTTGTTAACATTATTTCTGTCAGCGTGGGGAATCAGCACACAATTACACATTGCTGTTTGGAGTGTAAATTAGTATAAACACAATAAAGAACAATTTAGGCATACTCATCAAAATATAAAATATACATATGTTTTGTCTAAGAACCCCATCTGCCCAACAAAATTATGATTTTGGATGTTATTAATCTCAGTATTGTTTGTAATAGCAAATGAATAGAAAAAATCTAAATGTCCATTAATAGAAAACTGGTTAAATATTAATAAATGATGGCTCATCCATATCAGTGCTGTCTAATAGAAATGTAATGCAAAGTATATTTCATTTAAAAATTTTTAGCGTCTGCATTATAAGAATAAAAAGAAATAAGTGAAATAAAATTTAGTAATGTATTTTATTAACCAAAAATACAAAATATTACCAAAATATTATTTCAATCAATGCAGAAATATTGAAATATATGCATTTTTATACACACTTTGAAATACAATGTATTTTACACTTATAGAAAAACTCAGTTTATACAAACCACATTCCAAGTGCTCAGTAGCCACGTGTGTCTGTTGGCTACCATATTGGGCAGTGCAGCTTTCTACAGGGGGCAATATACAAATATTAAAAATGAGTAAAGTAGTTTTTCTACTTACATGGTATTATCTGAAAGATATATGGTTAAGTGAAAAAGGCAAGGATCAGAGTCATAGGTCTGCTATCATTTGTTTAAAAAGTGTGCCTGCGTATTTGCTTAAGTGTACACAGATTATATCTAAAGACACACAAGAAATTGATAGCAGTGGCTTCCTTGAAGAAAATCTAAGTGGCTGTACAGGGACTGGAAAGGAGGAAGATTTCTTTTCACTGTGTTCCCCTTTTTAACTTCTTAATTTGAATAATGTGAATACATTACCAATTTTAAAAAAACTACAAATTCAAGAACTTCTTCTGTATCCAGTGGGAAAAATCTTATAAATTGGGATGCCAAGTGGGTATAGAGGCTTAAATATAACTAGCTTCATAAAGGTTTTAAGTAAATGTATGGATGGCAGAGCCATTGTAGATTATCAAAGAAAATCTGAGCTGTTTGTTATACACTGGTGGCCTTGTTGCACTGTAACAAAGATTTTTCTCTCTCTCTCAGAGACAGCAGACTATATAGACATAACGTCTAACTCAATATGCCCTC
The DNA here is from genome assembly GCA_963574695.1 of Propithecus perrieri. NCBI lineage: Eukaryota > Metazoa > Chordata > Mammalia > Primates > Indriidae > Propithecus > Propithecus perrieri. The sequence continues at coordinate 13,450 of CAUYRB010024390.1, forward strand.
CTTATGTTAATATGGTTAATATATTCCATTGTTTCAGGCAGCTCTGTTTTCATAAACAGGTCAATCCTGAAATAGTAAAGGTATGGAGTGATTTCTAGTTGCATAGCAATTGAGATAATGCATGCAAAAGCACTGTATGCTATGCAAATGTAAGGTATTATTATTATAATCATCATGATCAGGCGGTGGAACCCAGACCTCTTGCTGTATCCATCAAGTTATTCCTTCTATGTGTGTTCTTGCTCATTCTCCTAGGAATCAATTTTTGTTTTTGTTGCTTTTGTTATGTTTTTAATAGGTTTTAGCAGATTTTCAAAGAGGCTTTAGTAAAGAAGCACTAGCACTGCGGACAAATGGAGATAATGCTTGGTTGTCTGTCTTTTTAAAGTTTGGGTTAGTCCAAAGTTCCTAGGCCATTCTCATTATACACACAGGGCTACTGTGGCTCTGTTAGGAAGGCTTAGAATAAAATCAATGGGTATAAATTTGGACGATGCGCCAGTGCCTCATGGTTAGCTAACTACGTCTCTGAAAATAGTCACCCAATTTATAGATTGGCAAGTATTTCTTATGTCAAGAGTAACATGTTTTCTTTTTTTGTTTGTTTAGTTTCCCATCACACAGAGAAAAAGGCAGAAACATTATTATAGTTGGTTATATGATTTCAACATAAAACCATTTATTCTTTTCATTTTGGAGCAATGTAATTAAGCAGGGAAAAACAATCTGGATTGCCTATTAAATATTTGGTAGATTTTAGTAAGCAAATGATTTAATATCCTAATCCCAATCCCTTCTTCATCCCAATTTTTTTTAATTTAGCATAATATTGTGATTTTGATGTTTCCAGCAGCATATTCTCATTCAATTCCTTTGAGGAATTATTTCATTACATTATATCTTCCAGTTTTCCTTTTTTTAAAGACACCAGTCCATTAGTTGGAGAACAGTGCTGCCCAGTAGAATGTGAAAATGGTTTCATTCAATTAATGAGCTGGAAACAGGGAGGCATTCCATAACAAATGAGGTTTACATATGATAATGTTGGATTTGTCACATAAGAGATTGCAACCTTTCGACTCTCTGAAAGGACTAAGTTTTGCTTTTGTAGAGTTCATACCATGCCAATAGAAAAGAACTGGACAGACCATATAACAATAAGATGACTGTATAATTCTAATGAACAAAAATTATTGTTACTTTATTACAAAGCAGACCAGTACTAAATAATAAATATCTCAAAAGCTGAAAAAAGGGAAATATGAAGGAATTAGAATTCTGGTTCTGCAGTGGTGGTATAATTATGACCACTTCCTTAATATAATTATTTTTATTTTTTTCTTGGGTGGGTTGTAGATCTCAATTTCTTTGGGATTTGTTATTGGAATTTTATTTTATTCCTTTAGTGATATATTTTATTTTATTCCTTTAGTGATATATTTCCTTTAGTGATATATTCCTCGATGATGCAGACAACTAAATGAAATCAGAGACACAATACATAAGCCAATGAGAAATTCAACAAATAGATGTAAATCTTAAAAAAAGAACAAAATAAATTCTGGAGTTGACAAATGAAGTAATTGAAAAATTTAATAGAAAGATCAAGATCAGATCCAATTAAACAAAAGAAAAAAAAAATCAATGAACTGCCACAAAAGCAATCTGAAATGATTTAGTCAAAGGAACAAAAAAAAAAAAAAAAGATGAAAAAGTGTGAAGAATGCCTATTGAACTTATGGGACAATATCAAATGAAACAACTGCACAGATTATAGATATTCCAGAAGGAGACAAGCATTAGAAAGAAGAAACTCTATTTCAATAAACAGTAACTGAATGGGGAAATGTTGAAAGCATTGCCACTCAGAACTAGAACAAGACAAGGATGCCCACTGTCACCACTTCTCTTCAACATAGTACTAGAAGCCCTGGGCAGAATAATTAGGCAAGGGAAGGAAATTAACGATATCCAAATGGGGAAAGAGGAGGTTAAACTATTGTTCTTTGCGATGATATGATCTCATATTTAGAAAACACGAAAAATTCCACCAAGAGACTCCTGGAATTCATAAATAAATTCAGCAAAGTCTCAGGCTACAAAATTGATGCATGCAAATACTATACAGCAACAACAGTCAAGGTGAGAATCCAATCAAAGATTCAATACCTTTCACGACAGATACAAAGAAAAGAAAATGCGTCGGACTATACTTAACCAAAGAGGAGAAAGATCTCAACAAAGAGAACTATGAATCACTGAGGAAGGAAATTGTAGATAATGTAAACAAATGGAAAACCATATCATGCTCATGAATTTGCAAAATCAACATTGTTAAAATGTCCATACGACCCAAAGTGATTTAAATATTCAATGCAATCCCCATCAAAATATCAACACCCATACCGTGCTCTTGGGTCGGCAGAATCAATATCGTTAAGATGTCTATACTACTCAAAGTGATCTACAGATTCAATGCAATCCCTATTAAAATACCAACATCATTCTTCACAGATGTAGAAAAATTGATTTTACGCTTTGTATGGAACCAGAGAAGATCCCGCATAGCAAAAACAATACTAGGCAATAAAAACAAAATGGGAGGTATCAACTTACCAGACGTCAAGCTTTATTATAAGGCTGTAGTAATCAAAACAGCTTGGTACCGGCACAAAAATAGAGCCATTGACCAGTGGAACAGAACTGAGAACCCAGATATAAAACCATCCTCATATAGCCACCTAATCTTTGACAAAGCAGACAAAAACATATGCTGGGGAAAAGAATCCTTGATCAATAAATGGTGCTGGGAAAACTGGATAGCCACATGTAGAAGACTGAAGCAGGATCCACACCTTTCACCTCTCACAAAAATCAACTCACGCTGGGTAACAGATTTAAACCTAAGAAGGGAAACTATTAGAATTCTAGAGGAAGATGTTGGAAATACTCTTCTAGACACTGGCCTAGGGAAAGAATTTATGAAGAGGACCCCAAAGGCAATCGCAGCAACAACCAAAATAAATAAATGGGACCTGATCAAATTAAAATGCTTCTGCACAGCCAAAGAAGCTGTCACAAGAGAAAACAGACAACCTACAGAATGGGAGAAAATTTTTGCATGCTACAAATTCGATAAAGGGCTGATAACCACAATCTACTTAGAACTCGGGAAAATCAACAAGAAAAAATCAAATGACCCTATCAAAAAGTGGACAAAGGACATGAACAGAATCTTTTCAAAAGAAGACAGAATAATAGTCAAAAAACATATGAAAAAATGCTCAACATCTCTAATCATCAGGGAAATGCTAATCAAAACCACAATGTGATATTACTTATCTGCAGTTAGACTGGCCTTTATCAAAAAGTCCCAAAACAATAAATGTTGGCGTGGATGCGGAGAGATAGGAACACTTACACACTGTTGGTGGGACTGCAAACTAGTGCAACCTCTGTGGAAAGCAATATGGAGATACCTTAAAGAGCTACAAGTAGAAGTACCATTCAATCTAGCAATCTCAGTACTGGGCATCTACCCAAAAGAGCAAATGATAGTGCATAAGAAAGACACCTGCACCAGAATGTTTATAGCAGCACAATTCACAATTGCAAAGATGTGGTAACAACCCAAGCGTCCATCAATACATGAGTGGATTAACAAAATGTGGTATATGTATACCATGGAGTGCTATTCAGCTTTAAGAAACAATGGTGATATAACACCTCTTGTATGTTCCTGGATAGAGCTGGAACGCATTCTACTAAGTGAGGTATCCCAAGAATGAGAAAACAAGCACCACATGTACTCACCATCAAATTGGTATTAACTGATCAACACATAAGTGCACATGTAAGAATAACATCTCTTGGTGCTCGCTTCGACAGCCCATATACTAAAATTGGAACGATACAGAGAAGATTAGCATAGCCCCTGCGCAAGGATGACACGCAAATTCGTGAAGTGTTCCATATTTTTAAGCTCTGGAACACATTCTACTAAACGAGGTATCCCAAGAATGGAAAAACAAGCACCACATGTACTCACCATCAAAGTGGTATTAGCTGATCAACATTTAAGTGTACAGATAAGAATAACATGTATTAGATGTTGGGCAGGGGGAGGGGGAGAGGGGACGGGCATATGCACAAACAACGAGTGAGATGTGTACCTCCGGGGGAATGGACACACTTGAAGCTCGGACTTGGGGGGCAGGGAGGGTAAGTGCATCATACCTAACCTAATCATCTGTACCCCCATAACATGCTGAAATTAAAAAAAAATCTCAAAAATTAAAAAAAAAATCATCTCTTGGATATTGGGCATGGGGGAGGGGGGAGGGGACGGGTATATGCATACACAAAGAGTGCAATGTGCACCACCGGAAGGATGGACATATTTGAGGCTTAGACTTGGGGGGGCAGGGGCAATGTACGTAACCTAAACATCTCTACCCCCATAATATGCTGAAATAAAGAAAGAAAAAAAAAACAAAAAAGAAAAACAGACAAACAAAAATAAGTAGTAACAGAAAATCATCAAAAATTTAATAAAAAGATCCCCAACAAAGACCAATTTTTAAGAATGGCATCATAGTTTTCATTAGCTACATTGGACACTAAAAAACGAATAAATGCCTTCAGACTTCTTATGGAAAATCATTTACAGCCTAGAATTGCTTTATCAATCAAATGCGAGGGAATAATATAAAGATGTTTAGATATATATAAGACAGAAAGTTTACTTTCTTCTATACACCATTTGCAAGGAGCTACTTGGACACGTGCTCCAGAACAAAAAAGAGTAAAACATAGTATACAGGAAACATTAACTCAACTCAGAGAATATTTAAGGGAAATTTAAAGACGGAAGCAACACCCAAGATCAATCATTCAGAATTGGAGTAGCAGGTCAGATGTGTCAAGGATTGAAATTCACTGAAAATTTGGAACAACTCAAGATATCAATAAAGCCACACAATTGAAGGGATGAAAAGCAGTGATTAACAATGAGGAAAACAAAGAGCTATAAAAGAAAAATCTTTTTTTTTTTTTAGTAAAAGGCGAAAGATTTGATCTGAAGAGAAACCAGAGTATTAAAAGAAAAATCTTATCAGAATATACCTCCTTGACTATGCAGTGAAAGATTTTTCCTAATTTAATAATTTAAATATCCTTTACTGATTTTCAACTATTATAAGTATCTTACAGACAAAGCATAAAAGATCTAATTTTTGTTACAGAAAAGAATGTAAATGTTTTAAATGTTGACCAATATAAAATGAAAAATTTGTAAGGAAGAAATTTAAAGGTAAAAAGGGGAAGAAAGGTAGAAAGAAATGGTAGAAATGCTTATATTTCCATCTTAAAAAGTAAATAGGAAAGAAATATTCTGTATAATTGTTAGGCCTAAATATTTTTAATTAAAATTAATCAACAGAAGAATGAAAGAATGATGACTTAACATTGGAGAGGAATCAAGAGAAACGGTGTAATTTTCATTGGGTGTAGCACAGAGTCAATGATGGTGACAAAAATAAATTAAGAAATCCCTAAGTGTATTATTTGATGACACTGAGAGCATTTACTAAAGAATTAAAAATGGAAACAGTTAAAGGAATTAAACAGTTTTTTTTAATCTTTACATTGGGATTATAGTCTGAGGCTTTAGATTTTATTTTTAAAACCCTATTTGTCTAGTACAAAACGAATTATTAAAGTAGACAAAATTTTTAAAAATCTCAAATAAAATAAATAGAAATATTCTTTGGCCCTGAAATCCCTCCTTGTGGAAAATATAATGTATATGTAAAACAACTGTTGTTTTATATTCATTCATTTACTGCTTTATCTACCTACATTTGCTGAACCCTTACTATTTGCCTGCCACTATCCTAGGAATAAAAAATATTAATGAGAAAAAAAGAGCCTGAATATCTATTCATATAAAAATTGTTTTACAAATTGTTTCATGTCCATGCTATGGACTGTTATCCAGCTAATAAAGTACATGAACCTACTAGACTCTTCATTGATTTTGTAAATAGATCCATGCTAAACTCTTGACAGCCATTTAATGAAGTAGAACATAGAACCCCTGGGCATGTCTGATCTATTCATCATCAAGATATTTACAGTTACCTTTTCAAATTTATTAGTTTTTATTAGTTTATAGTAAATTTTGTTTTAAAATTCCAAAGGAACTTCTTTTGGCTTATATTCTGAATTTTATGCTTTGTTTCCCTAATGTGTTATTTTCTGAGACCTTTTAATAGTCACAGGTTTAATAATGTGTACAATTTCTTTAGATGACATACAGATTATCTATCCTATATCTAACGTAAGTTGGGTAACAAACTCATTTTTAGTTAAGGAAACATATTTTATTTATTTATTTTTAATTGAAAAATGAGAATTTTTATATATTTGCACTGTAAAACATGATGTTTTGTTCTATGCTATATATATATATATATATATATATATATAATGAAGAAAAACAGTAGAAGAAAAACATTTAAGGTGAGAATTGGATAGTGAAACATAAAAATGGATATTTCTGTTAAGTTTATTTAAAAACAGATTTTAGTTCTTTGTAATCATAGGCTATGTCTCCATCATGCGAATAACCAGATAAAATGCAAAAAGTTTAATCATATACCCTGATGTAAGGCTAAACAAGTTGGAAATCCCTGGAACCCTGACCAAATGTGCAGTTTGTAGCCAGAAGTTTGGAGTCACATAGTAGCAGTCAAAGTTGATAACATATAAATGCTAATTATTTTATTTTATTTCTAAATGAGATCAAACATTTCCATGAAAAATGAATAAAATATATACTAATCATATTTTGACCACTATGCAACACCATTCACAATAGCATCAAAGAAAATTAAATATTGAGGAACATGTTTAATGAAGGAGGTGAGAGACCTATATAGGGAGAACTATGAAACATTGAGAAAAGAAATTGCAGAAGATGTAAACAGAAGGAAAACCGCACAATGCTTATGAATTGGCAGAATCAATAGCTAAAATGTCCATACTATCTAAAGTGATCTATAGAATTAATGCAATACTTATGAAAATACCATCATCATTCTTTAAAGAACTAGAAAAAATAATTATATGCTTCATATGGAACCAAAGAAGACCTTGTATAGCCAAAGCAATATTAAGCAAAAAGAACAAATTGGGAGGCATCAATTAGTCTACCAGATTTCAAGCTTTACGACAAGGCTATAGTAACCAAAACATCATGGTACTACCACAAGAACAGAGACATAGACCTTTGGAACAGGACTGAGAACGCAGATATAAAAACATCCTTATCTTATAATCTAATCTTCAACAAAGCAGGCAAAAATAAACATTGGGGAAAAGAATCTCTATTCAATAATCGGTGCTGGAAAAACTGGATAACTACACGCAAAAGATTGAAACTGGATCCCCACCTCTCACAATGGATACAGACTTAAATCTAAGGCATGAAACCTTAAGAATTCTACAATAAATTGTTGGGAAAACTCTTATAGACATCTACCTAGGCAAAGAATTTATGAAGACCCCTAAATCAATCACAGCAGCACCAAAGTAAATAAATGGGATCTGATCAAATTAAAAAGCTTATGCATAGCCAAGGTGACTATCATTAGAGCAAATAGACAGCCTACAGAATGGTAGAAAATATTTGCATTCTACACATCTGACAAAGGGCTGATAACAAGAATATATATAGAATTTAAGAAAATTAACAAGAAAAAATCAAACAATCCCATTAATGTAAATAGGCAAAGGACATAAACAGAAACTTTACAAAGAAGACATAATAATGGCCAGCAGACACATACAAAAGCGCTCAACATTTCGAATAATTAGGGAAATGCAAATCAAAACCACAATGTGTTATCACCCAACTCCAGTGAGAATGGCCTTTATCAAAATGTACCAAAACAACAAATGCTGGTGTGAATGTGGAGAGGTATGAACACTCTTACACTGCTGATGGGACTGCAAATTAGTACAACCCCTGTAGAAATTAATTTGGAGATAGCTCAAAGAGCTAAAAATAGAAATACCATTTGATCCAGCATTCCCACTCCTAGGCATTTACTCAAAGGAAAAAAAAATCAACATTCTGTAATAGAAGACATCTATCTTCACTCAAATATTTATGGCAGCACAATTCACAATTGCAAAGATGTAGATGCAACCCAAGCGTCTATCAATACATGAGTGGATTAATAAAATGTGGTATGTGTGTGTGTGCACACATGCGCGCGTGTGTGTGTATAACATGGAATACTACTCAACTACAAAAAATAATGGTGAACTAGCACCTCTTATATTATCCTGGATAATGCCTGAACCCATCCTTTGAAGTACGGTATCACAAGAATGGGGGGAAAAAAGCACCACATGTACTTGCCATCAAATCGTTACTAACTGTTCAACACTAAGGTGCTCACATGGTAGCAATATTCATCGTGTCAGTCAGGTGGGAGGGGGTCCAGGGTGGGTAAACTCATAGCTAATGGATGCAGAGCCTACTGTATGGAGGAAGGGCATACTTGTAGCCCTGGCTTGCGTGAGGCATGTATTATATGTAAATAAAATATTTGTACCCCCATAATATTCTGAAATTTAAAAAATAAATAAAATAAAATGTAGGTTCAGATTAAAAAAATAATGATTTTTGTGTATGGCTAAGAACCATTTGTCCTACATTGAGCTTTTTCCTAGGCCTAGAAAGAATGCAATCAAGCATATTTTGTGTCCCCAAACCTCTCTGGTAGTTATGGATTCCCATGGTCTAGAGACAAAGATGTGAGACACTTCTCAGGAACAAATATTGATTCCCACTGGGTCTCCGATTTTGCAAGAAACTTACTGGACCTCAATGTGAAGCCCCCATCCAGCTTGCTTATAAAGCTGTTTGTGAAAGCAGGCAAGTCATTTAACCTATCTGACCCTAGCACATGTTCCAGCATTGTGAGGAGGGAGCTCTGTTTGAGCGAGTGCTCAGGTGCAGTCTTCGGAATTTGGAAGAAAAGGCAAGTGGCAGGAGGCATTTGAGACATGCTCTTTACTGTGGGGGGGGATACAGAAGCAGTGAAAAGCATGGCCAAGAACATGGTGAGTGCTTATATATGGTTCTGAACAATAGTGGCAACATGCCGTGAGAAAGCATGATCACATGGCTTCATAAAGGAGATAACACCTTGCTTACATAATTATGCTGAATCATGTCTCCCCAGAAGGCCAGCTAGTCGGGGGGCCAGGCTGGAAAAAACATTGCAACAGTCATCTTAGTTTGGCCTAAGAAACCTATTGCCTATACAAATGCATTTTCCCTTACATTCCAGCCCCTAGGTAATAGGTTTTATGGCCGACACAGGGGCCCATAGAGAGGCTCCTTGGGCACAAATACCACAACAACAATACAGGGAACAACATAATATCACCAGACCATAGCAAGCAACTTCCAACACTAAAAGGGTCTAATGCCAGGAGTACAAGAGACGTTCCCACCATTGCTGTAATGGGTGTACAGTTAACTGTTGGATGGCCTGTACTTCACCATCAACTTCCTTCAATGAAAAGGAGATATCCACCTTGTGATAAGGTATATATACACAACATTCAGTATGTATGACTGCACGTGTGCCTTCTTGAGCTTCAGTGAGGGGATCAAGGGCCATGTGGTTTTGTAAAACTACCTTTCTTATCTGGCTGACCTCATCCATCAGAAGGGCCAAGGTCTGTCTAGTTTGATTCAGGGTCCCAGAGGTATGCTCCTCTAGGGCATTCACTTCTATTTCTACCTTGATGGCCCTACCACCAGAAAAAAGGATGGCTATCGTTTCACCTGCTATCAATGGGAGAACACAGAATCCCAATTATATGGCTTCTTGGTAAAGGTGGGGAGGACCTTCACTGGGATGTATGGCTGTGCATCTTCCTGTCCAATGAGCGGGAAGATAAAGCCACCCATGTCTTCCACATACCCACAAAAATCCTGGGGGCACTCTATTGGTGGAGATAGTCCCCATTAAAGCTTTTCCACTCCACCAGCGGGTGGCATTATTATCATGGGTAATGTTTGCACAAAACTCTTTTAGGATCCATCCCATAGTGTGGTTTATCAACCCCATTCCCTGTTCTATATATAGGGGAGCACTTGGCGTAGTCCACTTATTTCCCTAATAGCCAACCCTGACCATCCCAAATGGCGTATCCCAAAGTGGGATGTGGGTGTGGAATCCATCGCAGGTGTTTCTCAACTACCTTGTGAACGGGGTCATAGTTGGCATCCTGGGGCCCCCACATGGCCAGGAAAGTCCATAAGCAGGGGAAATGCCCCAGGGCAGGCTGCTGGAGGTTTCTACTGGGAACTCCATGCAGACCCAGCAGTGAGAAATGTTCGTGACTTGAGTGTAAGTGTGAGCCCAGGAGGTGATGCTGTTAGCCTGGATTATCCTGGTTTGTAAGAAAGAGTAGAGAGGGGAACCACTAAGGGTAACTCATGCCCTTCAGGCAGCACACAGGCTACCCATCCATCCTGAGACAAGATTGTGGCTGGAATTGCCTTTTGTCCTGGGTGATAATACCACACAGTCTCACCTATAATAGGTTTGGTGGTTTCAGGTGCCAAGAAAAGGGGAACATGGGGAATTACCCAAAGGGCAAGAACTAAGGTGCACATGAGGAGGATGCCTTTTCCATGGTGGCCCACTGTGACTGTCACTGATTGCTGCTCAGGGATGAGCACAGTAGGTGACATGTTAGAAAGGTATTGTAACCCATCCCCCCACGGTGCTAACAGACCAATCCACCAGGATTCAGGGCTGTTATACTTCATGGCCATGTCTAGGTTTTGGTCTCTCCTTCCTTGAGGGGAATTAGGGCTAGAAGCAGAACAGTTCCATCCTGAGTTACCTGGGGTCGCATCAATGGGTCCTTGATGACATCTGTCAATCAGAAGGGAGTTCTTTGCTTGTAGGTCAACTCATCTAAGGGGGCAGGTCCACCCTTTCGAGGCTGCTCATTCGGCACCAGAATGGCCTGATCCAACCTCTGCCGTGTCCAGTGTTGGCGATATGGGGACAAAGTTCCACTTTTTAGCTTCCCCTTCAACAAACCATTCTATTGCTCTATCATGATTGTGGCCTGAGGCCAGTAGGACACATGGGCTATCCACTCAATGTCCATTTGGAGTACCTACTGTTGGACTTCATGTCCCATAAAATGACTACCTGATCACTTTCTGTAGTGAGGGATCACCCATATAGAGCAGTTAAATGCTCCAATGCCTTAATGGTAGATTTCTGGTCACCCCAGGCCACTGGGTAGGCAAAAAGGAGGCCAGCAGTGGTATCAACCACTGTGAAGGTGTACATTGCCATGTTAGACTGAGAAAGGGGAACAACATAGTCAACCTGCCATCTCTCCAAAGGATGGTTTATCCATCATATATGTCCAGGAATGGTGGGGAGATGCCTGCAATGTGGATATTGTTGGGCACATACCTCACATTGGCAACAAGCTGTCCATGAATCTGCCATAGGAATGTGTAGATTTCAACTCTGGTTCACTTGATCCATAGTCTTTACACCGGCATGGCCCAGAGGTTGGTGTAACTATAGGGTTTTGTCAGCCAACAAGGATGACCTGATCCATTGCACCCTTGGCAGGGTGTCAGCCTCATCATTGCCTGGGCTGACTAGAAGTCTATGTCCTGAAACATTATACACCCAGACCTCCTTCTGGTGTTCTTGCTGCAGCAAGTCTTCCCACATTGCCTGTCCCCATATTGGGTGGTGCCCTACTAACCAACCTTGGGCTTTCCATGTAGCTAACTAGACAGTGAGGCCCTTAAACACGGACCAGCTATCAGGGAAGACATGTAAAGGGGGCAGCTCATGCAAAACTATGATCCACATGGCATGCAATTCAGCCCATTGGCTGCTCTTCCCCTGCCACGTTTCAAACCAAATTTCATCATGATCCAACTAGACGGCGACTGCCATCCACTGGGCTAAGGGGCCATGACTGGATCTTTCGGTATACTATGCCCCTGTTGGAGGAGAATCTCATCTCTTCCCTAGGTGTTACCATGATCTGAGGGTCCCCATCAGACACAAATTCAAGAGGGCCCTGTACTGTCTGCAACTCTGCAGTCAAAGGGCTGTAGCTGAATTCTGCTCGTTGCTCCAAGTAAGCTCCCCACTTCACCAGAGTGGGTGTCTGGGCTACCCCTGATCATGAGCTGGTTATCCATGACCTCACCCATCCTGCTATGAGGCATGTGGTGCACACTAACACCTTAGACTGCCCAGTTATAGATTCACAGGCCTGAAGGGTGGCATACATGGCCGCCAGCTGCTTTTCCATCAAGAAATAGTACTCTTAAGGGCCCTTTCAAGTCTGAGACCAAAACCAATTGGGACTTGCCACTTACGTTGGCGATGCCACAAACCCCAGCCCATTCCCCTTGAGTCAATTGTCACATCGATGTCAAATGGCTGTGAGTGGTCCACTACTTATAGCATCTGGACCTGTGCAATAGCCCTCTTGGTGGTCATAAAAGAGGCCTGTGTCTCTGGGGACCAGTCCTACTGTGTGCCCCTTTTACATAATGAACGCAATGGTTGCAACAGTTGGGTCATGTGGGAAATGAATATATGCCAATATCCCAAAAGCCCCACAAACATTTGTAACTGTTTTATCATAGTGGGTTGGGGGAAATCTAGAATCTTCTCTATATCTGCCTTAGCGATTGCTTGTGTCTTACCTGACCAGACAACACCCAAGAATTTGACCCACAAGCCAGGTCCCTGAACATTGGAGTCATTCACTACCCAACCCCATTGTTTCAATGAGGTTTGAAGACTGGTGGTGGCTTTTTCTAGATCTGTAAATGAATCAGAAGTTAACATTATATCATCAATATAATGAAACGAAAACACTGAGGATGGCCAACTCCATGTGGCCAAATCCTGTGCCACCAAACCATGACATATGATTGGGCTGTGGAGGTAACCTTGTGGCAACACCACAAATGTCCATTGTCGTCCTTCCCATGTGAAGGCAAACTCGTCTTAACTGTCCATAGCTATGTCTATGGAGAAACAAGCGTTGGCCAGGTCCACTACATAGTGGTACTGTCCAAGCACCAAAATCAACTGATTCATCAGATCCAGTATAGATGACACTGCTGCATGCAGTGGGGGAGTCACTTTATTCAGCTCCCAGTAGTCTGCTGTCATTCTCCAAGTTCCATCCTGTTTCTTAACTGGCAAAACAGGATAGTTGAATGGACTGTGAGCAGGGTGCACTATGCCAGCCTTTTCCAGCTGCAATAAGGTTTGTGAAATTTGTTTATGCCCCCTGGGCAAATGATATTGTTGGGTGCATACCACATGATGAGGTGCAGGAAAAACCTGCAGTGGGTGATGGGGGTGGCCATGCACCACTGACTTCACAACCTAACTCGGAGGAGAAACTGACCTGCAGAGGTAGTTCGGGTTAAACCATGCAGAATGTCAAAACCCAGAATATACTCCTTCATGGGGGACACATACACAGTATAAGGCCTAGGGGCCAAACACCCTAGGCCCAATGGAATAATAATTTGCTTAACATCAGCAGTCTGCCCACCATAGCCATCTATGTAGGCTGTGTGTCCAGCAAACCACTCAGGGTTTCCATAGATTAGCTCCTGTGTCCACCAAGGCCAAAATCCACTGCATATTCATAGGGGACCAATGAAGAGCAAGTTCCACATGTGCCCTCCAGTCATCCGGGGGTCTCCTGCAACCAGGCGCTTTGGCCTAACCCCCAGTCTATATCAAAGAGGGGGATTTCAACCATAAAATATTGCAGCCACACATTGCTGTTCTCTTTGGTGGGTGTCTCAGTTCCCCGCCTCTTGGGCGTGTTCGTGAATCGCTGGTGGGGAGCCAGCTGATTCCACAAAGCCAGCAATACCTCATTAGGCTGTTTATCTATTTTCTCTTTATCTACTCCTGCTAGTAGGAGGTATAGCCACATGTGGATTTGAGACACCTTCTGGGCCCTTTGTACTGCCTTATTCTGCAGGGGTTCTGAGCTCACAGGCCCTCCTTGGGTCCTTGTAGCATACGCATTCGTCCCTTCCCCCCTTTCCACTCTTTGGCATCTCCCAAAGCTGTCATAGCTGTGGTGACCTCATGTATCCACTTCCCCACATAGGAAGTGAGCACAGCTGCCAGCAATCCAAAAGAACCAGGAGGGAGCTGTGGCTAAATTAGGTCATGCATGCATATTGTGAAGCTCGCCACATCAGGCCCCTGCCGGTAATCTACTGTAAAAATGACTTGACAAATTCCTAACTCTCGAAGAATCTGAATTAAGTCCGTGTATGATGTCCACTTACTCACTGTTTCTCGTAGTTCTCTGGCTTCATTCCATAATGTGTTCACAGCAACCATAAGCCATTCAAGCAAGGAGTGGTCACACTCACCATGGTGACCACTTGTCTGTAGCCTCTGCCTCAGGAAAGGATGTATAGTCATGGATACCAATTGCTCCATCTCTCTTGGGGAACAAAGGACTCTGTCCATCCCTTCATGCCATAAGCACAACAACCAGGCATGCACGGTTTCCCCAGGATGTTGTCTGCATTGTTTCCCCAGCTCCCGCAGCTCTGAGGGAGTGTAAGTGCTGTAAGAGATATGCTCTGTTACTGTAGGCATGCCCCGTACCACCCCTGGGCCCCATGGGTTGTGCATGTTCCATTATTTGTTTCACGACTAGGTGGGCTCACAGCAGAGAAGGGGCCCCACCCTCAGTCTCCTGCAGACTTGCAGTTTCGTCAGCATCCAAGGTCAAAATGCTCGTTAACTCTTTTCCCAACTCCTGCACCGAGGCTTCCAGATTTTCTTCTGTCTCTTGTAACTTCCTTATCTGAGCTTCCCACCACAGGGTGTCCTCATGCTGCTCCTGGAGGGCTTTAAGGAAGAACCAGCCTATCTGACCAGTCGCTGCTCACTGCCTAGGCTGCAGCGACTTCTCCAAGGCTCTCAAGCCCTTTTCCAGGGTGACAGGCGTACACTCCACTGGCTCCGACTCCGTGGCAGGGGCCCACAGCATGAGAACCACTGCCACTGGCTGCCATAAGCCCATAGGAGGCCATGTGTCCTCCCCCACTGGGGTGAAGGGGACGTTTACCCCAGCTTTATCCTGCCGACTACACCAACTGTATGGAGGGAACACTGTGGCTAGCAAGTGCCCCATTGCAGGATTCAGAAATTGGAAGAAAACACGAGTGGCAGTGGGCAAGTGAGACATGCTCTTGATTGTTGGGGAGATACATCATCAGCAAAAAGCATGGCCAAGAACATGGTGAGCACTTACATGGCTCTGAACGATAGTGGCAACATGTTTTGGAAAAGCATGATCACATGGGTTCACATAGGAGATAAAACCTTGTTTACACAAGTATGCTGACTCATGCCTCCCCAGAAGGCCGGCTAGCTGGGGGCCAGGCTGAATAAAACACTGCAGCAGTCATCTTAGTTTGACCTAAGAAACCTATTGCCCATACAAATGCATTTTCCCTTACAAACATACCTTATTTTATAAAGCTGACAATTCCTTCACAAAATATCTTGTTTGAATGCTTTTATAACTGGGAGTCATTTTCTTTAATATGAAAATGCCCTTCAGTGAACATCATCATCCTCTTCCCCTTACAGCATTTGTACATGCATCTTATCAGTGGCTATTTGTCATATTTCTTCCAGCATCCTGTCCCTGTCCCTGGTTGCCAATCATTTTTCAGAAACTTAGATTTTTTTTTTATTTTATTTTTAGATTGGGCTGTATTTAACCACACAAGGGTGTGATGTCCAATCTCTTGTGGTTGTTTTCCTACCTCCAGTCCTTGGAAAACCATCAACACAACTACACACACCAGCTGACTTATGTCAAAGTACTCATCTCTCAGGTTTATCCTATCATGTCACCTCAGATACAAAATTATTTCACCCATAATCCTTGATATAAAATAAACTCTTAAATAATTCATCATAAAACACTTAAAATAGTAAATTTGCTTGAATTTTACACCACCATACTGATGAGATTCATTCCCAGGTAAATTTTCCTATAGTGAGGGTGAGCTGGCACATTATTGCATGTATTTCTAAAATACATAAAAGGACCATTGTTGATGAAAAATTAAGTCATTGAATGAGACAGTTATGGAGAAAGGTAAAGTATTTTGGTAATAGGGCTATATTGTATGTGTAAAATATTTATAACTTTGAAGAATCTTTAGTTTTTTTTAAATAAGTCATCAATAAGAGAATGAATACAGAATTATAGCATTAATTCATTAGTTGAATGTGATACTTTTTGTTAACATGGTTATTCCATTTGAAAATCTTATGATTCTAGAAAATACTCAACAGTAATTTCAATTGATTTTTTCAATACAGGTTGACTAACTTTTCTATTCTATAAAATACAAAAAACAATTAAATCAACATCACATGGGTCATAACATGCCCCCCTACACATACAATACGCTTCGTGGGTTAAACGTAGCTTTTTTGAATCCTGTAGAATTTGATGGCATTTAATTTTAGTTTTCCACATACTATTATTTCAGGAATAAAATTAAGTCTTCCAAAAATCTATTGGAAGTGATTTCATAATATAGAAAACAATATTTTTCCTATTTAGTCTTTTGCCCACTTCATTATTTTCCCTTATATTTTGGTATAACATGCTTTTATTCTTTGATAACATTTATGTTATATTTTACAGACAAAAAAATTGGTTACCAATATTTTCTATATATTATACTTTATGCTGGCTTTTGAAACTAGTATTTTTAATTAGATTCATTTAGAAGTCTGTGTAGATTCTTATTTACTTTTCATTTCCTGTCTTTATTTACAAATAACTTTTCAGTGATCATTACTTCTCTTAGTTAATATAGTATGAAGATTTCAAATGTGACTATCCCTCGGGCATCTTAAGTATGTGTCTACACTACTGAATAAATAACTAAAGTGATTATCTAGACACCTGAGATACTACATTCTCTGGTCTTAATTATCTGAATTTTTCAAAAAATCAAACCAAAGTAGTTTAATCCTAAAAGTTCTGGTTAATTGCATCAATTCTCCACTTCATTTCACATAAAAAGACAGTTTTAATGTCATAAAAGTCAGATCTGTTAGAAACATATTTTTACACTGCAAAAAATGTAAAGAATGGGCATGTACTTTGGTTTCCATTTACCAATGGCATTTACAATCATATGCATCAGGTAAATATAGAAATGCATATATAAATGATGATGTCAATGCTCTTCCAATGCACACTTTTTTTTATCATAACAGTATAGTAGTTTTTGTTAGTAATTGGATGGAGGACTGCTTTCAATCATTGCACATAATTTACTACTAATTTATCCAGCATGATCTGTATCTTCATTAATGCTGATTTTCAAAAATTCTTAAGAGAAATATAACTTTTAGAAACAATTCTAAGTCATTCTGCAATTTACACATTTTTTTATATCAACCCACTTACTAGTGACATACATAAGTGTTTCCTATGAACAGATTTAATTTTTAATTTTCCTGAATCAGTGTTAACCAGGAAAAGGTAATTGTTGTCAAGAGTATTCAAACTGTCAGAACATCCCTCAATCTAAAAGCTGTTAGAATCTGTGAAAAAGTAATTACTGAAACTCTATTCAACTGTAATAATAACCTGCCACTGATGACAGCAATTACTGGGAAAGTGTAATAGAAATCAAAGGCGTATTTTTCTCTGACAAGTACATTTCTAACTAAGGTTTACACTGGCTGAATAGTGTTGACAATGATGATGTGCTGTATCATTCTTAATCACGGCTGGCATGATGTTACAGTTTGAACTGCTCACTATTAAAGAAAGACTAATTGATTGTTTCATTTGACACTGTCCAGGCCCTCTGTGCATAGGAATATATATTTTAGATGAATAGAACTTAAGTGTTATGTTTCCCTCTTGTTTTAAAGTGCAGGTTTTAAGTACGTTTTACCTCAAATTAAAGAAATCAATTACAGTTAGACCGAACTGTTAAGGCAAATTTTTAAAATTTTCCAAAGATTTGGTAATCCATAATTAGGTCAAATTATGGGTACTTCTTTCAATTCCAACCTTTAGCAGTGGTCATCTTCACTATCAGCATTTTTGGACATACAGCGAAGTGACATCACAAAGATTCCTTTAAAGGAGATTCTCAGATATTATCACAAGGAACACCACCACCAAAATATGAAGGAGATGTGAGACGGCCTATTTTCTTGAATGAAATCTGAAAGAAAAACTCTGATTTTGTTCTTCTAAATAAATTAAATAGATATGAGATAATTAAAAGAAAAGAAGTATAGTTCAATTTGACAGAGGAAACATAGAAAAGGTATAAAAATTTAAGAGGTTTCAGTAAAAATTAATATTTACATTTTTAATCTTTTTCAATTGAATTAAAATTTCTCCAGTAGTTGGCTTCTAAGGGACTTGTGCTTCAATGTGCCCTTTCATTTTTTTGTTGGTGAGTATATCACTAACAGAAGTGTAAGATAGAAACAACACAAAAATTTAACAGGGAGAAATCATGTGGCTGTTTTCATTAGTGCCAAAGACACAAACTAATATTTTGGATAAGTATACCTACATTTTAAGTTTTGAGACTAGGCTAATTTTTCTAGTACAAAAATTTAAAATTATGCTACCTTAATTGCTGTATGTTGCTAGTTTTCTTTGTTCTAGACTTGACTCTGGAGAGTTTTCAGTGAAAGAAGTAAGCTCAGTTCTTCTTAATTACTTAATCAATGACACTCAACTCATATGATTCAATACCTCTGGTGTATAAAACTATAGGTTGTAGGGTTACCAAGAAAATGGAATCTGTACTCTCCACGGATAAAGACAGTAAATAAACTATCCTCTGAACCGTGATAGGAGTAAATCATGGGTATACCCAGTATACCTACATTTACTCTAATACTATTAGCTTCCATACCTTCATTCATTATGAATTAGAAGAACAAGCATAATAAATCTTAGATTAAAAGAATGTTTCAGTTGATTTAAGGACTCCAGGTTTCCAAAGAGCACACTTTACTTAAATGTAAAGTTAAACTATGATTTTTCTACATTTTTAAAGAAATAATATATGATTAAAGAATACAATAATCATTCCTTCTTCCTTTGGCATAATATGAATTATAGATAGGGAGACAACAGTGATCTAGAAAACCTGAATACTATTCACAGTTGTGGTAATTATCACTATATGAATTGAGACAAATCATAATATTGATAATCCTGGTATCTTAATCTTTAAAATATAAAATGGAATAATAATATCTATCTGTAATTTTATACAATCGTTATAAGAATCAAGAAAAGTAATGTAATGTATATTAAATTACTTCTAAATTATTAAGCACTTTACATACAGCTATAATGAAGTATTATCATTTTACTGTTGGAGAATCTAGAGCTGTTCTCAGAGTAAATAATTTGTTTATGCACTTTTGGGAAATGACAGTTATTATATTCTGACACAGATAGAATTATATTATCATGAATTACAGATAAAGTTTGGTGTCAAAGCCATCCATGAAGAATAATATGTGTAAATCATACTTTGAGACTCAGAAATAGTCATATGAAGTACAGTAATGACATGTGGGACAACACACAGTGAGTCCATGCCCACTGAACAGAAAGCACTGATTGACCAGAGGTGACATTGAGCTTGGACAAGAAATCAGGTTTTCTCAATGTTCTCCTCTGCCCTATCCAACATGTTACAATTTGTTTTAAATCATTTTTAAGGAAAGATACCCTGTTCTAACAATGCTAGGGTAACACAAATTTATTTTTGATAGATTGCTCTCCACTTACAAACCTAGCATCCATTATATCTTCACATTTTAAATGCTCAATGGATATAATTCATATCTGTGCTTCTTAGAAGGAAAATCTGGATGTATTAGGCAAAAAAAGTTCCTTTTTCCTATTCCATTTTCAACTGCTGAGCTTTTTCTCAGCTTCTCCCACAAACTAAAAAAACAAAAATGACTATACCGATGCCTTGGTGTTTGTGTGTCTTTAAAGGAATGACTTCTAGGAAGGATCTGAAATCTGATCTGATTATTTATTTACAGTTTCAATGAGCCAATACCATCCAAAAAATCTTTTAAATAGAAGCACATTAAGAAAATAAAAATAATAAACTAAATCTAAGGATTTTGAAATCCTTTATTCACATAGAGGGTTTTTTTTCTTATATTTTGCTGCTCTGCATTGAAGTGCATCCTCTTGAATTGTGCCTGCTTTCTCCTGTTCCATGGATAGTGCACAGCATGTACTTTATTATTGTGACATATGAACACTATGAATCATCTCCTAAAATCATCATGTGCTCAAATCACTTTGGTTCTTTTGCTTCTTGATTCAGGCCCATTGTGCCAAAGCCCAGCAGGAAGGAGTCTTTCACAGCCAGAGTCATTGTCTTTAAGAATGGGATTATTGGCAGCATGGACATGTGGGGTAATTGAACAGATAAGCCATTTTGTAAAGGTCTTCATAGTTCTCTGTGGAAAGCCTGAGAGCCTATACAGAGTGAGACCTTATTCATACACATTAGAACACCCTTAACTACATTAAAAATATTAGATCATTAAATATGAAATGTCTGATTTTGAAACAAAAGTGGAGTTTATTCTATCTCAAACAAGAAGCAGTATAATTAATCAAAATATGCACCTAAGCTATCAACACAGTTTTGCCATTTTAACAGTAGCTTGCTTATGCCAGCAGCGAAGAAGCCTGGAGAGCGAGTGGTGATGAAATGGTGAAAAGAATTTTCCACAGCTTTTTGAGAATTGAATATTTTTCCTAGCAAGAAGTGGTCCAAACCCTGGGAGAAGTGGCAGTCAGTTGGTGCAAGGTCTGGTGAATATGGTGGATGACAAAGAGTTTCCAAGTCCAGCTTCTGTAGTTTGAACAGCATTGTTTGTGTGACATGTAGTTGAGTGTTGTCTTGCAAGAAGATTGGCCTGTATCTATTGACCAATTTTGGCTGCTTAATAGAAAGCATCGTCATGATTTGGTTCAATTGGTTGCAGTAGACATCTGCTGTAATTGACTGACCAGGTTTCATGAAGCTGTAGTGGATAATAACAGCGCTGGATCACCAAAAAGACACAATTAGCTTTTGTTGATGAATATTCAGTTTTGCACTGTATTTAAGCACTTCGTCTTTGTCCAATAATTGTGCCTAATACTTGGGATTGCCACAAGGAATTAATTTTTCATCACATGTACAAATGCCATGTAGAAATGGTTCACCTTTTGGTGTGACAGCAAAAAAAGGCAAATTTTAAGACAATTTCGCTTCTGATGCTCATTTAATTCATGCAGAACCCACTTATCCAGCTTCTTTACCTTGCTGATTTGTTTCCAATATTGCAATATTCTTGAAATAGTAACATGAAACCTTGCTGCTAATTCGCGCATAGGTTGAGATGGATTCGCTTCCACTATAGCTTTCAGCTCATCATTATCCAGGTTGGTTTTAGGTCACCCACGTGGCTCATTTTCAATATTAAAATCACCAGAACAGAATTTCTCAAACCATAGATGTACTGTGCATTCATTAGCCACATCCCTTCCAAATATTTTGTTGATATTTCAAGCAGTATGTACATTTGTTCCATGACAGAACTCATTAAAAAATAACACGGATTTTTGATTTATCCATGGTTTCAAAAAAAATTGCTCTAAAAATTTGAAAGATAATCACAAACCAAAACATACATTTGAAGAACTGAAGATGTACCTTCACAATAAAAATAAAACAAAACAAGAAATGTCAAAGTGAAATGTCAGAGGTATCAACTGTCAAACTTAGTACTTAAGGAAATCGGACATTTCGTACTTAATAACCTAACATATTTTCACATTTCCAGCATTTCCATGAAGGAAAAAGGAAGATAGGAGGAAAAGCTAATGAAGATCAATATATTCCATCTTTCAAATGCAGTATTTCTTAAAATGTGGTTTCTAGCCTGCTGAATCAAAATCTTCTGGGTACTTGTTCAAAAACGGAGGTTTCATTGTTTGAGGCTACAAGTTTCTTCCTTTAATTTGCAGATGTAATTAATTTTTGTGGTCCTGGAACCATAAATCATTAAGCAATTTGAAAAGAATCTTCCATATAAATAAAATACAATCTGTGATTTTCTCAATAGTCAATAAATGGTTTTGTAAATGCAATTGGACAGCACGGCAATATACTTCTTAAGATGACTGTGCAAACTCATCAATAGAAGACAGTTATTAGTCCCAGATTGTCATATCTGGTGGAAAATAAAATATTTTCTATTTAAGTAGTTCCTACACTTTACTTTTAATTCAGATTCCTGGGCCCCATTCTGGTCAAATTCAAATCTCTGTAGGTGGATCCGATAATCTGAATTTTTAATATGTGCCCAAGGTGATTCTGACACAGTCTATGATGAATACCACCTTTAGAAATACCACTCTATCTATTGCTTGTCCAGAACCTTTATAATTGTACTTCTAAGCCTCTTGAAAATAAACAAACACCCTCCCCCCGAGCCTCTGGAATCTCTACATATTCTGGCAGATTGTTATATGGGCACAGAGATGAATAATCCTTCCCAGGATTACTTTACTATTTATTCCATGATTATTGGGAGATTAAGACTATCATTATAAGTTATTTAGTTAGGAAACTGCCTACATGATGATTTGTAAGGCTAATGAAAACAGCCCTGACCAAAGTATTTCCATTTCCACCTAATGATACTGCCCAGAATTCTATCATTAGAAATGTATTCTGGTAGATCTTGGAGGATTTTCAATTCATTTATTTGGTAACTTTTCCACTGAGTGCTTACTCTGTATCAGAAATTGTTCTAACTCAGACAGCCTCCCAGTGTTCTCTATTTAAGTACAAAGATATCTGTGAATACTTCTGTAGCCTCTATCAGCCAGCAGAAAAAGATAAGAACTAACATTTACTGGACACCTATCCTTTGTCACAGACCCTTCAAGCCTTTATAAGTGTCAACTCTCCCAACAATGTTATTGATGGCACAATTATTATTACAATTTTACAAATTTACAATAAACTAAGTCACAGAAAGGGTAAATAACTTGTCCAAGATCGTATAGCTAGTAAATGGCAGAGCTAGGATTCAAATCTAAGCAGTCTGTCACTCCAGCCTCACTCTCATAATTACTATGTTATAGTGAGATGATCAAATATTCTTTCTCTGAAACTAAGTATATGGTCCTATAAAAGTAGGTTGCAGAGCTTTGTAATTAGGCTTGAGTCAGAGGTAGAATAAAAGCATAGGTAGACAAAATAGAATGTGGAAAGGAATTAAATTCAAACTTAGACTTCTTTATCCCCTTGCTGAACCTGTTTGTAAAGTCAAAACAGGCTATGTGCTTCTTTTTATCACAATGAGAATGATGATCCCTTAGATTTATTATATGACACTCAACAATTTGTACACCTTTTTCATATCTTTTCATTTGAGAATCATAATTCTGAGATGTACATAGGATTGAAATTATTATGTATACTCTATAGATGAAGAAACTTAGGAAAAAAAGAATAAATTCCAAAGTTATACAAGTAGTTTTGATTTAATCTTTGGACTTTAGTCTGACTTTCATAAATTTCTTTACATTTTTACTCTGATTTTAGCCCCATTCAGACAGAAAAAAAAATGTCATAGAAGATTGATTAAAAAAAAAAACAACACTAAATTTGCTGATTTTCTCTTAGCCTTGTCAATAAAGTATAACTGTGAAGCAGGAGAGAAAGATTAGATCTGACATGTGTTACAACCTGAAGCCATCACCATTCCTTAGACGCTATTAACAGTAGCTCAGTCTCAAGCTTTCCTGGGGATTTATATAAAATATTCTTATATTTTGATTTTCGTGGCACTCTCATGCCTGCCTTATCTCCTCTGGTTTTACTCTGAGGAAAATACTTAAAATTCAAAATTGAAAGAGGATTCATAGTTCATCAGTCCTGGTGCCATACTTTAGAACATGAAAATGCAAGTAGTTAGGAGAAAGCTAGGGGAACTTGCAAGCCTACACATCTAAGGAAGGGCCCACGATGGAAGAATGCACCTTGATAATTTTACAACTATAGAAAGGGAAAAAAAATAAACCTGCTTAAATGTTGAAAATAGTAACACATATTAAATCATCTCAAGATACCACTTGGGCCATGTTCTCTTTTGGGACATTGCTTGTTATAAAGAAGGGGCAATGTAGGAAATGAATAGGAGTTGTAAATTTCTGGGAGTAAGTGCTCCTGTCTCAATAGGGAGCTATTGAAATTGATAGCTAATACCACTAAAGCAAACTCTACATAATTTGTCCCAAGCAATGTTAACCTTAGAGTTGCCCACATACTGAGGAAATTCACATTCTTTTTTTTTTTTTATTTCAGGATATTATGGTGGTTACTTCCTCTATTTGCCAAATCCAATCCCTATTGTTCTCCCACCACACTGGTATCTTTATAACACTTGACAATTTTGCTCACATCCTCCTGGTAATTTTTTTTCTTCCTTATGTATACACTGTTCGGGAGAACCTACTTCATTTTATAGTTTCTGCCTTTTGTTCTCCATTGCTGGCTCTTCATTATCATCCCCTCAATGTGGGCAGTGAGCAGATGGTCTTAGTTTTAATTTGAAGAGGTAAGGTAAGTCATCAGACAGGAACCTTTCTTTACTTTGTACTATTAAATTTTCCAATGTTCTTGCATCTGCACCCATTCTTTTCCTGCCATCTGTTACACTATAGGACGTGAATCAGCACTTATCTAAGGAAAATTACTCTATGCTCGAAATTATATTCCTTCCAAATTCCCAGTAACACTACAATAAGAACTTTCCATTTGTTCTCTTTTGTATTAAGCTTCTCTCTTGACTGCCTCTTTCCCCAAAACATTTATATATGCTCATGTCTCCTTTATAAAAATAAATAAATAAAATAAGCCCTAGTCATCAGTCCAAGGACCTGAGCCTCTACCCTCATTGGGCATCAATTAGAATGAATAAAATGGTTTAAGTTGATGCTAGTCAGCACTCCACTTTTCCTTCACACTTTGTGTCAGCAATACTCAGAGAGAAGCTAAACATAGTCAACAATTTAAAAAATCTAATTAGAAAATGTTCAAAAGGCATCAACAAAAAATTTAACAAAGAGGATATACAGATGGTAAGTGAGCACATGAAAAGATGTTCAAAATCATTAGACATTAGGGAAATGAAATTAAAACCATAATGGGATATCACTGCATATCTATCAAAATGTTTAATTTTTTTAAAAATTCTGTCAACTAATGGGGATAGAATAGACTCTTCAATAAGTGGTGCTGGGAAAACTAGATATCAACATGCAAAATAGTTAAACTGATACATTATACCATACAGAAAAATAAAATTAAAATGAATTAAATATCTAAGCATATCACCTGAAACTATAAAACTACTAGAAGAAAACATATAAGGAAAGCTTCTAGACATTAGTCTTGGCAATGACTTTGTGGATAGGAAACCAAAAGCACAGGGAACAAAAGAAAAAAAGCAAAAATTAACAAGTGGGACTACATTGTACTAAAAAGCTTTTGCACAGAAATGAAAACAAGAAAATGAAAAAGTAAAGTACAGATGGGAAGTAAATATTTGTGGTCTATATATCTTATAAGGAATTAATATCCAAGATATATAAGGCACACACAAGACCTAATAACAAACAAATTAATAAATCTGTGTAACAATGGACACGGGACCTGAAGACACGTATCTTAAAGAAGACATAAAGATGGTCAACAGGTATATGAACAGGTAATCAACATCACTAATCACCAGTAAACTGAAAACCAAAACCACAATGAAATATCCCCCCAGATCTGTTAGCATGGCTATTATCAAAATGACAAGTGATAGCAAGTGTCATTGAGGATGTGAAGGAAGAGGAACCCTTGTAGGCTGTTGGTGGGAATGTAGATTGACACAGTTGTTATAGAAAACAGTATGGAGTTTCCTCAAAAAATTAAAAATAGAACTGCATTTGACCTAGCAAATCCTCTTCTAAGTATATACCAAAAGGAAATGAAAACAGTACCTCATAGAAATATCTACACTTCCATGTTTATTGCAGCATTATTTCCAATAGTTAAGATACGGAGACAACACAAGTTTTCATTGTTAGATGAGTGGATAAAGAAATTGTGGTATAGAGAGGAGGGTCTTCAAGACGGCTCACTAGATGAACCTGGTACTTAACTCTTCCATAAAGAAGTACTAAAATAGCAAGTAGGTAATCACACTTTAAAAAGATTAGGTGTTCTTACTACAAGAAAAAACAGTAACTATGTGAGATAATGAATATGTTAATTGACTTGACTGTAGTAGTCACATAATTATGTGCATATATACATATATAAACATCACATTTTATACCTTAACTATGTACCATTTAAAAATATATCAGAAAAGTCTCAACACCAAATACTAGCAAGGATATGGAGAAACTGGATCATCTCTATATTACTACAGGAATGTAAAGAATTATACTAAGTCTGAAAATCATTTTGGCAGTTTCTTCTAAAACTAAACAAGAAACTGACATACAACCCAGTATTATACTTTCAAAATCTTTTTTCCAGAGAAATGAAAAGTTATTTTCACAGAAAACCTACACACAAATGAATATATCATCTTTATTTGTAATGGCCCCAAAATGAAAACAGTCCAGATATTATTAAACAGCTGAGTGATTACAGAAATTATGGTAATTTTATACCATGAGATACTCAGCAATCAAATGGAAGAAAGTGTTGATACATCCAACAACTCACGTAAATTTACAAGAAATCGTACTGAGTGAAAAAGTTAATTCCAAGAGGTTGCATACTCTATTATTCCATTCATATAACATTCTAAAATGACAAAAATATAGAAATGGAGAACAGATTAGTAGTTCACAGAGGTCAGAATGTGAGATAGGGAAAGAGCAGAGGTGGATGTGGTTATATAGGGTAGCAGGAGTGACCCTTGTGGTGATGATAGATTTTGTGTATATTTTGACTGCACAGTAGTCCCCTTATCCATGGGGGATATATTCAAAGACCCCCAGTGGATACCTAAAACAATAGATAGTATTTTACCCAATAGCAGATAGGGAAGGGGAAAGGGAGAATGAAACAATACGGCACCTTCTGAATGGCTCCAATCTGTGGGCCAGAAGGTGCCCCAAGGGAGCTGGGAGCCTGGTGCCCTGTCTGCAAGAGGCTCACTGTTCACTGGTGGCACCCATCTCTGGGCTGGTGTTAGCAGGTCTCTCCAACCGCTCAGGAGCCCACCAGCAGTCCGAGGTGCAAGGGAGGGAAAATTTAACCACTCCACCTGCCCTTGTGTCTGGTCTCCAAGCCTCTTGTGGGCCTTTCTCCTACCAATTCTGCTCCACAACTTCTTCCCATGGAGTCTCCTGTAGTTTCAGGCACCCTTCCTTCTGACCCTCATGTGATCTATGTTTGTCTTCCTGTTTATTTATTTTTTTTCACTTTGTTCTAAAATCTATCCTTCTTGCAGAGACCCTCTGGCTGGTGGTTTTTCTCATCTGCCATCTTGCCCCTCCCCCACTATTGCAATTTTTATTAATTATTTTGTGAATTTTTTGTAGATCCTTTGTTTTTTTCTTCCTTTTTGCTGTCTTCCTTTGCAATTTGATGACTTTTTATAGCAATGGGTTTTGATTCCTTTCTCTTCGTTTTTTTGTGTGTCTATTACAGGTTTTCACTTTGTTGTTAACATCATGCTCACATATAACATCTTATAGTTATAACAAACTGCTGTGGTAATAACAGCATAACTTTTATCATATACCCTAACTCTACACACATATTTTATGTTTTTGGTGTCACAAGTTATATTATGTCATGAATGGGCCTGTTGCAGAGGTGGCTATGATGTCCAAGTTGCAGTAGCTTGCCAAACAGTCATGCAGCTGAAATAGGAAGCATGGACACACATAAAGCTATGGCAGCTCCAGGTTCAGGGAACAGGCTAGCTCAATGTGGTAATGGGTCTTATGTTGTCATCACTGCAATTTCCAGAGCAGAAGTGGAGCCAGGATCAGGAGCACAGTATAGATTGACCAAGGTTCCAGGGTCCAGGATTTGAATTAGTCCATAGCAATAGTTACTGATGTCTAAAGTATAGGCATACAAGACAAGATGTAGTTGCAAAGCAGGGGACTAGAGCATGGACAAGCATGGAGTGGTTGCTATTGAACCCAGGATGTGCACAGGATATGGGGGTGGCCAAGATCCTGGGGCAGTTTGAGAGTGATTTCTTCTTGTGGGTGGTGGCATAATGATCTCCCTTTTCAAGTAGTCCACAGAAACCATGGTTATTGGTGACCTCACACTGAAAATTGCCAGTGTCTTCTGTGGAATGGTCTGCTGTAGTCCACCCTGATGAACACTAACAGGGCCTCTGCTGTGAAGGCTGCAGGGAGTACATGGCTGCCTCAAAGGCTGCTAAGATCCTCAGTGGCAAAGGCTGTTGAAGTTTTCTGCAGAGAAGCTTATCTGGGGTCACACTCCATGTGGCTGATACTGATAACCTCTGTCCATCTTCTTTGTTGCAAGCCAACTCTAGACATCTCAGGCATGCCAATCCACATACAGATCCTTTCTGTGTGGTTGTTCCTCTTTTTTTTTTTTTTTTTTTTTTTTTTGCTTCTCTATGCTACTGCAGTGTTTTAATTTGACTCTTGAGCCCTCTGAGAACTACTTTTGGATGCTTGATTATAGATGATTAATTATTTGTATGTGTGTGTGTTGGGGGTGTGATATCTCCTAATTAGTCATTTTGCTATTTTGCCAGTGTCACTCCAGATTTCAATCTTCTCAAAATTTACTATGACTTGTTTTGTGACTTAGCATGTAATCTATCCCAGAGAATGTCTTGTGTGCACTTGAGAAGAAAGTATATTCTGCTGGTTTTGGTTGGAATGTTCTGTACATGTCTGTTGGGTCCATTTTGTCTATAGTGGTGTTCTAGTCTGCTTGTTTAATTGAATTTCTGTCTGCATGTTGTATTTATTATTGAAAGTAGGATATTAAAATCTCCTACAAATATTGTATTGTTGACTATTTCTCCCTTTTTTGTCAATATTTGCTTTATATATTTAGGTGTCCTGATGTTGAGTGTATATATATTTATAGTTAATATATCTTCCTGGTGAACTGACCATTTTATCATTATATAATGTCTGCCTCTGTCTCTTGTGACAATTTTTGTGACTTAATGTCTATTTTGTGTGATATAATTATATCCAACCCTGGTCTCTTTTGTTTACCATTTTTTTGTGGAATATCTTTCTCCATCCATTCACTTTAAGCCTATGTGTCCTTTAATTAAAAATGAGCCTGTTGCAAATAGCATATAGTTTTAAAATGTATTACTATTATTATTAACACAGTCATTCTATATTTATTGAGTGGAAAATTTAATGCATTTACATTTAAAGTAAATACTGAGAAGAAAGAACTATTGTTACCACTTTGTTGTTTTCTTTGTGTCTTATAGTACTTTTGTCCCTTATTTCCTTTCTTGCTGTTTTCTTTAGCATTTCATTCATGGTTTTTATATTAAGATGCAATTTTCTTTTGTGTATTTCTTATTTTTGTGGTTACCATGTGGCTTT
Organism: Propithecus perrieri; assembly: GCA_963574695.1. NCBI lineage: Eukaryota > Metazoa > Chordata > Mammalia > Primates > Indriidae > Propithecus > Propithecus perrieri. Next base: position 43,285 of record CAUYRB010024390.1, read on the forward strand.
TATAAGACATCTTATAGTTATAACAGTCTATTTTGAGTGGATACTTTAAGTTCAATTGCATAGAAAAATTATACACTTTTACTTCTCCATACACACACTTTGTTATTGACATCACAATTTTTATCTTTTTATATTGTGTATTTATTATTATATTTATACAGTCATAATATTTTAGTACTTTTATCTTTTAACTTTTATACCAGAATTAAAAGTGATTTATTTGCCACCATTACAGTATTTTGTATTTGTCTATATTTTCACTTCTCTTCTTTAGTCCCTCCTATACTATACCAGAATATTTGAGACTGGGTAATTTATAAAGAACAAAGATTTATTTTTTACAGCTATGAAGGCTGAGAAGTCCGTAATTAAGTGGCTTACATCTATCAAGGGCCTTCATCTGTGCAATCCTATTGGTGGAAAGTAAAAGGGTACGTACACACATGGAAGAGGGAAGAGGGTTGAACTTCTCCTTTTATGAAGAACTCACTCCCATGATAAAGACATTAATTCATTTATGAAAGCAGAGCCCTCCTAACATAATCTCCTCTTAAAGTTTCCATGTTATAAAAGTTTCATCTCTCAACACTGTTGCATTGGGGATTAAGTTTCTGTAGGGACCGTCCCTGGGCAAAAATTGGCTTAAGCCCAGAGTCAGCGAAACTGGATGTGCTCTCCTTGGGGCCAGAGGACAATAGGTCCGGACACAGCCTGTTGGACAAACAGAGCTATTCCTCATGACGGACGGCTTTATGACAGCTAACCAAGCACCTGGGGTCTTGCAAACAAGCCAAGGCGACTCATTGTCCTGCATACGGTAATGAGATAAAGAAGTTAAGATGCAAACATCTGCTTCCATTGAGCAATCGTCTGGAAGGAATGAAAATGTGCTTTCCTCAAGGTGCCCAAGG
>CAUYRB010024391.1:0-26036 GCA_963574695.1 Propithecus perrieri
TCTGGTTAATTTCTTTCTATTTTAGTAGAGACGGGGTCTCGCTCTTGCTCAGGCTGGTTTTGAACTCCTGAGCTCAAACAATCCGCCCGCCTTGGCCTCCCAGAGTGCTAGGATTACAGGCGTGAGCCACCGCGCCCGGCCCATTGCAAGTATTTTAATGGAAAAGTTTGAAAGGTACTTTCCTAAAGGAGCATGCCAAAGTTTAAAGCAAACAAACAAAAACTCCCCATCCTTCTTTATTGTTGTATTGCAGTGGGAAAGAAATGATCAAGACCTGACCCTACTATTCATTATAGTATTTGCAGCACCTATCTGGCATATTTAGTAGGAAGTTATTTAAGAAATAGATGACATCTTATTTGGGTCTCCTGTTTTGTAATTCTCCTTTCCTGATTTATTACCTTAGAATTATCTTTTGAAAATGTAATTCTAAACATGGCGTTCTTATGCATAAAGACTCTCTTACATAGGGAGTAAAATCCAGAATCTTAGTAAATTGTATATTCTCAACTGTGTCCAGAACACACTATGAAATCTCCTCGACTTCAGTTTTCCTTTTTTGTTGTTGTTGTATACCTTAAATATATAGAATTTTTATTAAAATAAAATAAAATAAAATGAAAACCTATGCCAACATCCAGGCTGCCATAACCAGCCTCCGTACCTTTTCTAGCAGCTCAGAGTAAGCTTGTAAAAATGCAAATTAGATTATGTCACTTCCCACCTCCACACCCTTTCATGACTCTCCATTTGAGTTCTTTATTTTTCAGAAGATTACAGGGGTACAAACATTTTGGTTACATGATTTGCTTTTGTGCAGTATGAGTCAAATTTATAAGTGTGCCTGCCACCAAGATAGTGTGTACTGTACTTATTTGGTATTAATTTACCCCTGCCCTTCTCCCCCTCCCACCTGCTTGCTTTCTGTTGAGTTTTACTAGTATATGTGCATATGGGTGCTGATCAATTAGTTCCAATTTAATAATGAGTACATGTGGTATTTGTTTATCCCTTCTTGTGATATTTTGCTAGAAGAATGGTTTCCAGTTCCATCTGGGTTGTTACAAAAGGTATTAGTTCACCATTTTATTATGGCTGATAGTACTCCATTGCATAGATATACCACATTTTATTAAACCACTCATGTATCAATGGGCAATTGGGTTGATTCCACATCTTTGTGACTGTGAATTGGACTTCAGTAAACATTCAAGTGTGCTTGTCTTTTAGATAATATGATTTTATTTTCCTTTGGTAAATACCCAATAGAGGAATTGCTGAATCAAACGGTAGGTCTAGGTATTGTTCTTGAGGTATCTCCATATATTTTCCATAGAAGTGGTACTAGTTTGCAGTCCCATGAACAGTGCACATGTGCTCCCTTCTCTCCACACCCATGCTAGCATCTGTTGTTTAGGGACTTTTTCATAAAAGCCATTCACACTGGAGGTAGATGATACCTCATTGTGGTTTAGATTTGCATTTCCCTGATGAATAGAGACTTTGAGCATTTTTTCATATGTTTATTGGCCATTAACCTATCTTCTTTTGAAAAGCAACTGTTCATGTTTTTGCCCACTTTTTAATGGGTTTCTTTGATTTTTTTCTTGTTGATTTGAGTTCTTTGTAGATTCTGGTTATTAGCCCTTCTCTGTGCTTTAATTATGTATTTGTTTTAGCATCTTTTTATTTATTTTTATTTCAGAGTATTACCAAATGCTTTGGTTACATAAATTGCCTTCGCACTACCCAAGTCAGAGCTACATATGTGCCCATCCCCCATACAGCATGCCCTATATCTATTAGGTGTGAATTTACCCATCTCCTCTTTCCCTCTTACACCTATCCAACACCCTGTGAATGTTCTTTCCTATATGTGCACATTAGTGTTGATCAATTAGTACCAATTTAATGGTGAGTACACGAGGTATTTGTTTTGCCATTCTTGTGATACTTAGCTTACAAGATTGGGCTCCAGCTCCTTCCAGGATACCATTTCTTAGTAGTACTCCTCCGTGGTATACATAAACCACATTGTATTAATCCACTCATATATTAACAGGCACTTGGGTTGTTTCCACACCTTTCCAATTGTGAATTGTCTGCTATAAACATTCTAGTGCAGATGTCTTTTTAATAAAATGTCTGTCTTTCCTTTGGGTAGATACCCAGTAGTGAGATTGCTGGATCAAATGGTAGTTCTATTTTTAGTTCTTTGAGGTATCCCCGTATTATAGTAAAGATTGAAGTCTGGCAGACAGATGCCCCCCAATTTTTTCTTTTTGCTTAATATTGTTTTGGCTATACAAGATCTTCTCTGGTTCCAGATGAAGTGTAGAATTATTTTTTCTAAATATGTAAAGAATAATGATGAAATTTTGATAGGGAGTGCATTAATTCTGTAGATCACTTTAGGTAGAATGGACATGTTAACAATATTGATTCTACCAATCCATGAGCATAGTAGGGATTTCCATCTGTGCCCGTCATCTACAATTTCTTTTCTCAGTGTTTCGTAGTTCTCTCTATAAATATCTCTCCCTTTCTTCATTGAATATATTCCTAAATATTTAAATTTCTTTGATGCTATCGTGAAAGGTGTTGCATCTTTGATTTGATTCTCGGTTTGACTATTATTGGTGTAGATGAATGCCACTGATTTATGTGATTAATTTTGTATCCTGAGATTTTACTGAATTTGTTTATCAATACCAGGAATCTCTTGGCTGAATCCTTGGGATTTCTAGGTATAATAGCATATCATCAGCAAAGAGTGAGAGTTTGACCTCTTCTGCCCCCATTCAGATACACTTAATTCCCTTCTCTTGTCTGATTGCTCTGGCAAGGACTCCCAGCACCATGTTGAATAGAAGTGGAGATAGTAGGCAACCTTGTCTTGTTCCAGTTCTAAGCAGCAATGCTTTCAATTTTTCCCCATTCAATATTATATTGGCTGTGAGTTTGTCATATATGGTGATAACAATTTTAAGGAATGTCCCATCTATGCCTATTTTGTTAAGAGTTTTTATCATAAAAGTGTGCTGGATTTAATCAAATGCTTTTCCTGCGTCTTTGAGAGAATCTTATGGTCTTTGTTCTTGCTTTTATTTATATGGTGAATTAACACTTAACAGATTTGCATATGTTGAACCAACCTTGGTGAATTATTTTTTTGATGTGCTGTTGGATTCAGTTTGCTAAAATTTTATTGAGAATTTTTTCATCTATATTCATGAGGGATACTGGTCCATAGTTTTCTTTTTTTGCTACATCCTTTCCTGGTTTTGGTATCAAGGTGATACTGGCTTTGTAGAAGGAGTTGGGGATGATACCATCCTTCTTAATGTTTTGGAATAATTTCTGCAATATAGGTATGAGTTCTTCTTTGTATGTTTGGTAAAATTTGGAATTTGGATGTGAACCCATCTGGTCCGGGAGTTTTTTTTTTTTTTTGGAAAATTTTTTATTGTTGCTCCAATTTCTGTGCTTGATATTGATCTGTTCAGGCACTCTATTTCCTTCTGATTGAGCTTAGGGAGGTTGTGTGTTTCCAAGATTTGTCCATGTCCTCCACATTTTGTAGCTTTTGGGCATGCAGATTTTTTATAGCATTCAAAGATAATGTTTTATATTTCCATGATATCTGTAGTGACCTCTCCTTTTTAATTTCTGATTGAGTTTATTAAAGTCCTTTCTATTCTAGATCTTGTCAATCTAGCAAGAGGGCTATCAATTTTGTTTATCTTTGCAAAAAAACAGGTTTTGATTTTATTGATCTTCTGTATATTTCTTTTATTCTCAACTTCATTTCGTTATTCTCTAATCTTAGTTATTTCTTTTCTTCTGCTAGGTTTAGAATTAATTTGATTTTCCAGTTCTTTGAGATGGTTTATTAGTTTGTTAATTTGTAAGCTTTCTGTCTTTTGGATGTGAGCATTTAATGCTATTAGTTTTCCTCTCAGGAATGCTTTTGCTGTATCCCATAGGTATTGATAGCTTAGGTACTATTTATCATTTAATTCAAATAATTTTTTTTAACACCATCTGAATCTCTTCCTTCACCCAGAAGTCATTTAGCAATAGATTGTTTAATATCCATGACTTTGTGAAGTGGTGAGAATTTCTGTTGGAATTGATCTCTAGTTTTATACCACTATGGTCTGAGAAGATGCATGGTACAATTTCTATTTTTTTAAAATTTGTTGAATCTGATTTGTGGCCTAGGATGTGGTTCATTTTGGAGAAAGTTCCATGAGCTGAAGAGAACAATGTGTATTCAGCTTTATTTGGGTGGAAAGTTCTGTAGATGTTTGTTAGACCAATTTGTTCTAGAGCTCTGTTTAAGTCCATTATTTTGTTGCTTATTTTTTGTTTGGAGGATCTGTCCATTTCAGACAGTGGGGTGTTGAAATCCCCTGCTACTATGACATTACTGTTTATCATGCTAGTTAGTTCATACAGGATTTTTGCTTTATATATCTGGGTGCTCCTGTGTTGGGTGCATAGATTTTAAGAATTGTTAAGTCTTCTTTTTGGATTTTTGCTTTCACAATTATATAGTGACTACCTTTGTCTTTCTTTACTTTTGCTATTTTAAAACTTATGCTGTCTGAAGACAGAATTGCTACCCCCACTCTCTTTTGGTTCCCATTTGCCTGCAAGTTTGTTTTGAGCCCTTGACCTTGAGTCTGAAAGCATCTTTTTGTGTTATATACATTTCCTGGAGACAGCAGATACTTGGCTTATAATGTTTTATCCACTCAGCCAGTCTATGTCTTTTCCAAGGACAATTTAAGCCATTTGCATTTATTGAGAGGAATGATATTTGGGGTAGATTTCTGTTCATATTGTTGAGTAAGTTCTTACTTTTTGTTTTACCTCTCTAGGCACTGTGGAATCTGGGTTCTGGGATTTATCTCTTGAGTGTTTTTAATATGGTGGGTGTCTGTTTCACTGTTCAGTATATAATGTAGGTCTGAGTACTTCCTACAGAGCAGGTCTGGTCTTTGAAAATGCCATCAGTGATTGCTTGTCTGGGACAGTCTTTATTTCTGCCTCAGATGAAGCTCAGTTTTGCCTGGTTAAGAATTCTAGGTTGGCCACTGTTCTGTTAAGAAGATTGAGGATGTTTCCCCAGTCCCTTCTGGCTTGTAGGGTTTCATTTGAGAAGTCTGCAGTTAGTCTGATAGGTTTTTCTTTGTAGGTTATCTGTTGTTTTCATCTTACTGTGCAAAGGATTTCCTATTTTGTGTTTACTTTGGCCAGTCTGACAATTATGTGACGTGGTGTTTGCCTCTTCATGTTGAGTCTCCCAGGAGTTCTGTGTGCTTCTTGTATCTGGATATCTAAGTTTCTGGCCAAGCCAGGTGTATTTTCCTCCAGTATTCCATTATCTTCAAGCTCTGAGATTCTCTCCTCTGTGTGATCCATTCTATTTTTAAGGCTTTCCACTGTGTTTTGAAGTTCCTTGAATGCCTCCTTCATTTCCAAGACTTCTGTTTGGTTTTTTTCTTAATATTTCAATTTCTTTGGAGAATTTTTCATTCATTTCCTGTATTGTTCTAGTGGTTTCTTTGTGTTGGGTTTCTATTTTCTTTTCAATTTCATTGAGTTTCCTTACAATCCATTTTCACAATTCTTCCTCTGTCGATTTAATCATTTCATTTAAATTAATATCTGATTTTGAGGGTCTCGTGTTTTCTTCTGGGGGTGACTTTTCTCTCTGCTCTTTCATATTTCCTGTGTTCTTTCTCTGGTTATTTCTCCTCAGGGTAATTGATTGAGGACTGGGAGCACTAGGACTGTTTTTTGCCCTTAACTTCAAGCTCCCAAGGGACATTCCTTAACAGTGATTGGAGGAGGTGTATTGGTCTTGTATTGCCTCTGAGGTATTTTGGCAAGTTGGGTTACCTCTGGCCTGTTGTCTTCACCTCTTGCCAGTGGAGATTAATGAGTTTGGTCACCCAGTTTAAGCTCCCATGTGGTGAGTCACACCTGTGTGTATAACTCCACTGTCCTCTAATAGCTTGAGATGGAGGGCTCTGTGTTGAGCTGTGGGGTTACTCTCTCTGTCACTGGTTGTAGATTATGTGGAGGAGCCAGTTATCGAGGTAATCTGATGCCTCTGTGTTGGTTTCTGGTCCTTGGATGAGGAATACTAATGCCCCAATCTTAAGGAAGGATCTTGCCACTCCCATGGTTACTTGGACCCTATTCCCCCTTAAAGTGGTGGTGGGAGCAAGGCAGATCTCAGCTGCTCTCTACCGGCCTGGATGTGTGTGCTTCTATGGTTGCTTGATCTGCCGCTAGGGGGAGTCGCTAATATGTTATTCAGGGTTCTTCCACCATGCTTGGGTGACTGCTGCTGATGTGAGGGGTTACTTGGTGCACCTGCTGTGGCCTCTGGTCAGGATTTTCCTTCCCTGACCACGAACCCCACTGTTGGCAGCTGCCTGAACGTGGAGATCAGGCCCCAGAGTTATGATCCTCCTAGATGACCTGAGCTGGTCTGGGAGGCCGAATCACTGAGCTGTCAACTATTGATCTGTGCCAAGGCGTCGCAGATTCACACAGGGAAAGTGGCTTTTCTTGCCTCTCCCTACCTCCAGGGGTGGAGCCTACCGCTTTTGGCGGGAAAGTCGCTGCGCTAGGGGGAGGAGCGATGCCACAGATTGCCCAGGGCCCCAGCGCCTGTGAATCCTGCAGATGCCAGCCTCCCATGACTGGGGACGCACTCAAAATTCACCCATCAAAACGGGCCCAAGTAGCTGACAATAGGTCGCGGAAGGGTGGAGCCTGTCACGAGAGTCCCAGGGCTGGAGGACGGGTGCTGCCAGAAACTGTAGCGCACCGCAGCGTCTGGGTGGTGGACCCCCAAAATGGCGGCCACCCGCCGGGAGAGTGCTAGCGCTGGGGGTGACTGTTCAGGAGTTTGCAGATGCCGGATTGGGGAGCCGAGTCAACAGGACGCTTGTTTTCTCTTGTGTGTCGCCCTCTTGCAATCTCGTGCCCGTCTGGCAGGAGGTCTTGCTCTTTCTGACCTGCCCTGAGCCGGCCTAATCGTCCGCAGCGGTTTCCAGGTTAGAGCCACCTTTTCAGTGTTCACCTCCTTTGTTCTGGTCCCACTGACCGCCAGAGGCGAGGTGCCTGTCTCCTAACTACCTGGACGGTAGCTCAGACCAGTCCCTTCCCCACCCGGTGCAGTCCTAGCCCAGAGCTCGGGGGAGTTCAAGATGCTTCCCATTATTGTGTCCTCTCGGCAGAGCCCGAGGTCTGCCGCAATTGTGCACCGACTTCAGGCAGGTCCCTGTCTGAGTGGGGGTGGAGGTCAGTGGGGAAGCAGGACGTTCTCCCGTGGGGCAGATCCCACTGCACTCGCTGGCCAGGCAGGCGCAGCCGCCCCACTCTCAATTCTCTATCTCCCACTCTCCGGACTTCGCGATCCTATCTCCCGTTTACCTTTTTTCCCCCTTTGTTGTGTGCCCCACGCTGCTTCTCTGCACTTTCACAGCTCTGTTCTTGTGGGGGAGAGATCCACTCCTGCCTAGCAGACCGAGTTCTTCACCTCTTTCTCTGGGAGCAGAGAGCCAGGAGGTCACCTTTACTCCACCATTTTTCCTCTATTCTAAAACTTTTTTTTTTTTTAATTTCCGACACCCCAAAGTTAAACTGAGAAGTTCCCACCTTAGACTAGAGAGAGGAGATGTCTGATTTCCAGGGTTAGGAATTACAAACCCCTGATCCAGAATCATAAACTCCTAATTCTTTTTGTTTTAAAGGAGTCTTCCCTACTCTCCACAGACATGCTCAACGAGACGTTTGTGCCTTCACTGTGAGCAGATACCAGCTCAGTCTGCCAGGTGATTCTAATGCCTATAAATCTCAGAAAGGGACTGGTTCTGGATCACCACATCCCAGGAAGCTTTCTCTTCCAGGAGACTGCTAGGGCTCCGTACAGATGCCCCTTTGATTTTTCTAAAGATCTTATATGTCTGAATGCTAAGGAATTTTAGGACAGATAGCCTTCGTTAATCTGGGGAAATATCCTGTTCTACCAATTTGCTAATTAATCAGTAAGTGACTACTTACTAAAATATATATTTAAACAGCTATGATAACTTTGGTCTAGCAAGTGAGTCTTCCCTTTAACTACAGTTTCTACTTCAATTGCTGAGTCTGAGTCTGCTCGAACAGAGAAGGTGGCCACTTTTAAATGGCAGTTTTAAAAATGTTTTCTAATTAGACATCTCAGTACATGAACATAATTTTATGGTTTAACGTACTTATTATGTTTGTTAGTTTATAGGTCTATCTTCTTTATTAATCCAGTGAAATAATTGGGATAAATAATTTGCATTATACATCTTTGTGTTCTAGATCCTAATATAAATGACAGTTACTGAATATAGAGTAAATTAGTCACAGAATGTATGTAAATATAAAGGAAGGTTGGGAGGAGGGAAGGAGGGAAGGAAGGAAGGAGAGTTAGTTTTGTTTATTGAAGAAATTAGGCAAGATCTAAAAATCAGTGTCTCTTTAGATGAATCACAGATGTCTGGTTAGATTAGAGTAAGAATGATTTTATGACACTTCTATGTATATATAGTGTTTATGTTTATTATAATGAAACAATGAACACTTATTGAATGGCAATTTGGCTCAGGCATTAACTTTAATACATCTTGAGATGTAGGGGACAGATTTTATTTCTCTTAAAAATGTATATGAGTCCATAACTTGTATTTATTATTGTCAAATAAGTCATGCACTTTATCAAAATGAAATAGCATTAAAGGGTTTACCATGAAAAGCGACAGTTCCCCTGACTTACTTCACCCCAACCCCAAAGGCTACAAATGATAACTTTCTGTTTGGGGATCTTTTTGTTGTATCTTCATTCTATTTTTTTTTTCATTCTGTTAAATGGATGTTTTTATTGCTATTTATTGGTATATCTAATTTAGGCATGATTTGTTGATTACTTTTTGATGGATGCCGGCAAAGAACATTTACTTTCTTATGTCCCCTTCTGACCTTTGCCCATGTGGTTAGAATATTATGTTTAGTTCTTCTAGGTTATCTTTTTATTTTAAATAAAACACACCTTTATTTTCTGGCTTGACTATCATGGGTCACATCTTGTGGGTATACCTGGTCAATTAGATGTTTGCCTGCCCCCTTCCCCTGCCCCCCGCATTCTGCATGTTGAACATACATATCCCTCCTTGGCTGTAACCCAGTCTGTGAGCATTCCAGGCTTTTTCTACTTGCTTCACTGGACACCATCTTTTCACATGTTATCATTCAGAAATGTGTTAAAATTTTGTCTTTATAATTAGTGCATTCCTCATCTCTGTATTTGTGTGTTTAAACCCTATTATTTCTTTATTTCCATTGTAAAAAGTTATCAGAGGGATAAAGAAAGAAATGTCTTAATCTGACTAGGTTAAATCAGAGCTTATTTTGTTTATTTTGGCTTTTATTCAATATTTATTGGTTTGCTTTAGGTTTTGTTCTTTTGTCTGCTTCATTTTAATGGTAGAGTTTGACTTGATTTTTGTCTTCTTCCAAGCATAAGAAGACTTAAGTTAACTGTTTCTTTTGCCAGTGGCATATCGAGTTGTAAAATTAGTATCTCTTCTTTGTATTTATTACCTATGCTTGATAGGTTTGAGTTTCATCTCATGCATTATAGTATTACTATAATTTATGTATCATGTTGAGCTATAATATTTAACAATAATCATAATTTTTTAACTTTATAAAATAGTTTATAGCACATAATCCACATAAATTTTCTCACTTTTAAAAAGTCACTTTTGATATTTGCCTAAAGATAAACTTCATACTTATCTTTTTCCTCCCCAAATTCAGCTTAGATATAGTAGCATAATTGACTTCCAGAATCCCCATTTTTGGATTAATTTCCTGTGTACTCTCATTTTAACATATCATTTAGAAATCACTTATTTAAGTGTTGAGCAAAATACTGTGTTAAAGTTAATGGACATTGTTGCTACAAAAAGTGGTGGTATTTTTATCAATACTGAAAAATTTCTTTTTAACAGTTCAAAGAAAAGGAAAAGATAGAAAAACATTAATATTAGGAAAACACCTCCTTTCCTCATAGTCTTTATTAATGAACAGATAAAATAAAAATTATCAGTTTTAGTTTTTATTCTCCAAATGCATCATCTAAAATAATTTCAACAAATTCCTACTCTTTATGAATTTCTTGACAAAGGTAGATACCATTGATTTGGCTGAGATGTTTAGTAAAAAGATATTCAACATCCAATTTATACATGAAAAAACAGATTCTTTAAAGACCAAATTAAGGGCTCTATCTCTGTCCCTAATGATCAGAGTCAACTGTTTGAGTGAGTTTTATCTACATTTGATGTAGACAGAACATTTTCTGTTAGGTGAACATCAAAAAACGCATGGGAAACTGTGACCGTGAGGCAAAGCAGGTGGCGTGCTGACAGTTGAGCTGTATGTGATACCTCAGCTGGCCCTGTGGTCTTGTTATTTGCTTGTGTTGACATCAAAAGAAAACACGTGAGATTTATCAGATGGACAGCTTGGTTTGACACATAGCTACAGCCTCTGCAAATATTTACATGAGGCATCAGAGAGAAAAATAAGTGCATATTGTGGGGTTCAGCGTAAATAAGAAGGTATTTGTTAGGGAGATTATCTTGCTTTTTTAAGTAACCAGGGAAGGTTTTGTGTGAAAGGAGTGATTTCAATTGAAAATGTTCCAAATATAGTCACTTCTCAATGCATATTTTTTTTGTGTGTGTGTGTATATCCTATCCTCCCAGACTATAACATATTGTATAGCAAGATGTATAATAATTGTGGCCTGGGCATATAGATTCTATGCTAATTATGGTATTTTCTATATTCAAAATAGGATGTAGTCAAGTGTTTTGAACATTATAAGTCCTCCAAAAGTATTTGTTGAATAAATTTATTGAAAATAATATGTCCTTTGCAATAGGTTCCAGGTAAAATGATTGTAGTTGGAAAATAAACTCAATTCTTTCATATTTCAGCTAGTATTTTATTGAATATCAAATACAAAAACAAGCACTACTGCTACCAAAAAGGTTGACAACTTTGATCAATACTTAAGGATTTGTTTTTAACAGTTCAAAGAAAAGAACTTTAGGAAAATGTTAATATTGGGATTGTAACTCCCTCACCCATATTTTCCATTAATAATAAAATGAAAGCATCCACCCTAGTTTTTATGTTTTCTAAATCTAAACAATTAAGATCATTTCACAATTTTCTAATCTTTATTCATTATGTAACAAAGTCACATGCCTTTTAAATTCAAGGAAATTGACATTTTCAGTTATGACTTATTTCCTTGCAGATGACGTTAGTAATCTATGATTTTTCTATTGATGAAAACTAGTTCTATGAGAGATTCATTTAGACATTTATACGTTGATATTATATATAGAAAAATAAAGATGTAACATTGGTAAATTTCTGAACCTGCAAGTGAATGGTACTTGGTTTGGATTTATAAGAGATAGGTTTAGCCTGTTTAAGTAACTATTTAAGTGTCTGCCTAGCTTTCCCATTATATATTCTTTCCATGTAAGGAAACAAGCACCCAAATATTAAAGGTCAAAAGTTTAAAATAGTAAAGTAAACATATGTCACTTGAATTCATGATATACTACTGAGAGCAAGAGAAAGGAATTTATAGGAACCCTATAGATCATCCCCTCTCAGCCTTCTTCATTAACTCACAGCAATCCAATTTCCTCTTATAACATCTTCATTGATTATATTCCCTATCCTATAATCATTAATTTGGCTATTTTTATACAGAGTTGAGAATATGCTTAATCTCTTTTGTTAATAGAGATTTAAAAAAAAAAGACCATTGTGTCTTGCTGTGAGGGATAGGAATATAAGTGAGTCAAATGGCAAGCATTCTTGCAAGAGAATTTTTAGATACAGTATTAACATTAAAAGTAAATTATGAAATTTCTTTCCTCTATGTATTTTAAAATATGCTCTAATCTTGTTTGTTTCTAATGGTTTGGATGCAGTCTGGCAGATATTTAGACATGTAAGTCTAGAGCTATATTTTTATTTAATCTTTTCATTTTTATGTATAACATATAAACTTTGCACATTTCAAAGTTTTTATCCTATCTGTTTCCATAGTGTCTTTATAAGATAAAACAGCTGGTATATCTTGAGCTGTTAGCTCTAATGTAAAATTTTGTTCCTTTTAACATTTTAAAATTACATTAACATTTTATATTTTTATAGATTTATTATTCAATTCTGAGACAATCTACATACCTGTTAAGTTTTAGTCTAGAGACCAATCTTTCTGCCATTTTTCCTTAGCTTTGAAATTCTCTTAAATTGAAATAATGTGGGAAGACTTTGATAGCGTAGTCATTGCATAGCAAATATCAAGACAATTAACAGTAGGAAAGCAGTTGTTTAATCTCATCACCACTCTCTTTATGGTTTTATCTAAATCCAAACCAGATGTTGAGCAGGACTAAATCCCTATGACATCCATGCTTCTGTGTGTGTGTGTGTGTGTGTGTGTGTGTGTGTGTGTGTATGTGTGCATGTTTTCTTCAGAAATAAGTATCTTTGTTTGTTTGATTTAGTTTTTGAAACCTCAGCCATCTGACACTGTGAACACGTTTCAGAGTTTACAGTTGTTTGTTGGCTTGAATTAGATCAAATTTTACATAGCATTAATAATTTTTCTTGGCACAATTCTTTCTTGTATTGCTTATACATGTTGTTCCTCTTGGAACAAATTCTCTAGCTATGTCAAAGAAATATGTCTTTGAAATTGTGGATTGTACCATATAGCTGAAGAGAAAGTGAAACTCATGGTCCACCAACAATAGAAACAAAGGTAAAGTGATTGATTGCTATATATCTTCATGTCACATTTTTAAATGCTACATAACTACATCTAGACAGTGGAAGTATTTCTAATAACTAACATATGGTATGCTTCCTAGGTACTAGCCATTATGGTCACATTTTGTGACAAGGACTGTTATAATTATCACAATTTGCACATTTCGGAGCTGATACCTGCAAAGTCACATACCTAGTAGTTTTTTGCACTGGGACTTGAATCCAAGAAGTCCCACCCCAGTGTCTAACAGTCTAATCCCTGTATACCACAGTGCCACAGGGAGGTGATAGCTCTATGTGGCTGGGCACTTCATCATACCACATTCTCGAACAAGAAGATTCCCTTCTTTGATGCATTTTCTGCCTTGGCTCTGTGGGCGTGGTTTAAACAGATGACCCTATGCACTAAAAATATAAACATTTAATCATGTAACTATTTATTTGAGTATTTAAATGTCAGACCTTATAGAGCAATATTTAAGTTATCGGAAGACATAGCAGGTAGTACTGAGTATTAGCATGATATTAATGTAATTATTGGATGGACAATCAGAAGGCATGGACTCATTCTATAACTTCTACTTGATAAATGAGTGATTTAGACAAGTTATCTGAGCATCACTGACTGTTTCCTCATCCCTAAAATGGAGGTGAGATTGGGCATAGTGGCTCATGCCTGTAACTTCAGGACTTTGGGAGGCAGAGGCAGGAGGATTGCTTGAGGACAGGAGTTCAGGACCAGCCTGGGCAACATAGCAAGATCCTGTCTTTAAGAGATAAATAAATAAATAAATAAGTAAGTAAATAACTAACTAACTAAATAAATGAGAAAAATTAGCCCAGTGTGGTGATGCACGCCTACTAGTCATCCCAGCTACTTGAGAGGCTGAGGTGGGAGAATTGCTTGAGCCAGGAGTTTGAGGCTGCAGTGAGCTATGATTGTGCCACTGCACTTCAGCTTAGGCAGTAGAGTGAAACTCTGTTTCCAGAATAACAATAACAAAAAACAAAAAAACAAAAAAGGAGATAATAAAGGTAATAGTACTTTTCTCTGACTGGATTTTTGTGAATACTAGGGGAACTAATAAATGTAAGCATAAAGAAATATAGTAGAAAGTAAATATATGATAGTCCTATACTTCCTTCTTACCAAGCCGATGGCTTAAAATTAATTGAAGTCATCTGTTAAAAGTATCCAAAAACTTAAAGTATTTGATGATGGGTTAACTTTTGGTAATTGTAACTGAAACCAAAAATGACTGGTAAGTTTTTAAATTACTCTTATAAGAATTATTGTGAATACATCATTTTAGTACTTGATTTAGTATTGAGATCTTAGTTTAAATGCTACATCCTGTCTGTAATATTTTTAAAAATGAAAATAGTTTAAAAAGTGTTTTTAATGCAAATCAAAACCACAAGGAGTTATCACCTTACCCCAGTCACAATGGCTTATATTAGGTCATTAAATATGAACTGTCCAATTTCAAATCAAAAGTGCAGTTTATTGTATCTCAAGAAGCAATTAATCAAAGTATGTGCCTAAACTATCCACACAGTTTTGCCATTTTAACAGTAGCTCATTTATGCTAGCAGCTAAGAAACCTAGAGAGTGAGTAGCAATGAAACTGCAAAAGGCGTTTTCCACAGCTTGTTGGGAATTGAGTAATTTTCCTTGCAAGAAGTGGTCCAAAGCTTGAAAGAAGTTGTAATCAGTTGGTGCAATGTCTGCTGAATATGGTGGACAGAGAGTTTCCAACTCCAGCTGCTGTAGATTGAGCAGCATTGTTTGTGAAACATGTGGTAGAGTGTTGTCTTGCAAGAGGATTGGCCTGTCTCTATTGACCAATCTCGGCTGCTTAATCACAAGCATCTTCATCATTTCATCCAGTTGGTTGCAGTAGACATATGCTGCAATTCATTGACCAGATTTCATGAAGCTGTAGTGGATAATACCAGTCTCAACCACCAATCAGATACCGTTAGCTTTTTCTGATGAATATTCGGTTTTGGACTATGTTTCAGCACTTCATCTTTATCCAACCATTGTGCCAGATATTTGCAATTGTCAAAAAGAATCCATTTTTCATCACATGTAACAATATGGTGTAGAAATGGTTTGCCTTTATGTCATGACAGCAAAGAATGACAAACTTCCAGACGATTTCTCTTCTGATACTTGTTTAATTCATACAGAACCCATCTATCCAGCATTAATACTTTTCTCATTGGTTTCAAATGGTCCCAGATCATTGGAATAGTAACGTTAAACATTGCTGCTAATTCACATATAGGTTGAAATAGATTTGTTTCCACTACAGCTTTCAGCTCATCATTATCCACCTTGGTCTCAGATCTCCTACATGGCTCATTTCAAGATTAAAATCACCAGAACAGAACTTCTTAAACCATCAAATAACATGTATTCATTAGCCCCATCCTTCCCAAACACTTTGTTGATATTTCAAGCTGTCTGTGCTGCATTGGTTCCACGACAGAACTCACATTCGAAAATAACACGAACATTTGAGTTATCCATGTTTTCGCAAAAATTGCTTTAAAAAAATGTGAAAGATAATCACAAGCCAAAACGTGTGTTTCAAAGACAGAGGATGTATCTTCACAATAAAAATAAAGCAAGAAGTGTCAAAGTGAAAAGTCAGAGATATCAACTGTCAAATTTAGTACTTAGGGAAATCTGACATTTCATAGTTAATAACCTAATTTTAAAAAGTCCAAAAACAATAGATGCTGGTGTGGATGCAGAGAGAAAGGAATGCTTTTACATTGTTGGGGGACTGCAAATTAGTGCAACCTCTATGGAGAACAGTATGGAGATTCCTCAAAGAACTATTAATAAAAGTCAACCTACCATTTGATCCAGCAATCCCACTATAGGGCATTTACTGAAAGTAAAAGAAGTCATTTTCTCAAAAAGACACTTGCACTCAAATGTTTATTGCAGCACAATTCACAATTGCAAAGATGTGCAATAAACCCAAGTGCCCATTAATTCATGAGTAAATTAACAAAATGTGGTATATGTCTACCATGGAGTACTACCCATCCATAAAAAAGGATGAATTAATGCCTTTTGCAGCAATTTGGATGAAACTGGAGACCATTATACTAAGTGAAGTATCTAAAGAATGGAAAAACAAACACCACACCACATGTACTCACTACTAAATTGGAACTAACTGATGAGCACACACGTGCATAGAGGGAAGTAAAACTCAACAGAAATCAACCGGGGGGAGAAGGGAAGAGGGGATGGGCAAAAACCTACCTAACAGGTACAATGAACAATATCTGGGTGATGGACAGTCTTATAGCCATGACTCAAGTGATTTATGTAATCAAAATTATTTGTACTCCATAATACTTTGATATTAAATAAATAAATGAATGAATAAGAGTATGTATGTGGGTCTCTTAGCACCAAGCCTGGCCCATAATAAATGCTTACTGGCTACTAATTATTAATTTTTTAGTAGCAGAAATTGTGAGAGTAGTAATAGTAACATTTTAATAGGCAAAGATCAGAGGAAAAGAAATTCAAAGCAAAAGGAATAGTGTGAATAAAAGTTGGCTTTTCTTAGGTTGTATTCCCAAGGTAGTTTTGCTCATAAGTCTGTGTCCTGAGCAAAAATAATGGAAATTGGCTTCAGTGCAATCACATGGCTTCCAGGAGATTCTTTCACTCCTTATGGGTCAAAAATAGTGTGTTTCAATGAAAGAACATGGCTTTGGACACCTTCTTGCACAATTCACATATTTATTAGACATATAAACATTTCAATTTCAGGAATGGCATCTAATATGGAATTTAATTTGGACTCAATTTTGTTACTCTCCACTGTGAGCTGACAAGTGTCGTTATTTTCTCTTGCAGCAAATAGCTTGGTTGAATTGTGCGTGGCTATCCAGTACCGGGAGGAGGCAAAACACCAATCAACAAGGGCAATAAAACTGAGAATCCATAGATGTGTGGTCTGAAACATGCATACTTTTTAATTCATAATTTAGGACTAGATTGATTCTTCCGAAAGAAAAAACTGAAAGAACTGCTAAAATTGAGGTCAAAATGCAGAAAAATAAATACGGTGTTCATATGTCTTTAAGATTCCTTTGCAACAGAGAGGAAAAGCTAACTCTGGACCCTAGAGTAAATTTTATCTTTATTTTGGGAATAATTTGGACACAACTGCTATTGCCAAAAAGAATAATCCCTTTGTATGTACTATACCCACCTCCCACAGGCTCCATTACCATTCCTGGGCAAAACAGGTGGGGAGCTAAAGGATGTTGCAAAGAACAGTGAATTTGGAATAAAAAAATATTTGTATTCAAATCTTCACTCTGTGGTATGTAAGATTGGAGGATGGAACAGAAGGGCCAGTAAATCTTTGCTCAAAGACCAACTCCCTTGCTGCTTTTTTTTTTTTTTTTTTTTAGTACAGTGGCTATTCAGCTATTCACGGGTACAATCATAGGGCTCACTCTGCAGCCTCAAACTCCTGGGCTCAAGTGATTCTCCTGACTTACCCTTCTGAGTAGCTGGGACTATGCCTCATTATTTTTGTACTCTGTACTTATCCATTTCCCTTGAGAGGGAAGGGTTAATATTTAAGACATCCCTTGAAGCAGGAAAGAAATTGGCTTTCTGCAAAGCTCCAAGGAAACTGGCAATGGCCTAATGCTTACAGACATTAATCCTTGTCAATAGTGGCAAGTTTTGGACCTCAGTCCCCAATTATGCCACCTTCTCCAGCCATGAATGCTGATGTGGCAAATCCTGCTGGTAGCTTCTAGAACATACGGCTGCAACCACAAGGGTTGGACTCCAGCCTGCTAATTACTCCAGGGGAGGAGTTGGGGCTACCCCAACCATAAATGCTGAGTTAGCAGCAGGGAGCTGGAGCCAACTCACATTGTTGTGTCCTGGCTGGCCTCTGACTACAGCAAGGAGGAGCTGATGCTTCTCTAATAATTCAGCTGGAAATCTCCAAAGCCCAAGGATGGCAATCTCCCTCCCAGAATCTGACTTCTAGCCCTGCTAAACTGCTGTGTGCTACCCCAAAATGTGATGAACAAAGAGAAAACCACCCATCTGCTACTTCATGCTTCTACAAGTTTGCCCCAGGGCTGATGTGTGTACATTCTGGCTATTTGCCCTGGTTCCCAGAATACCTCTATTGATAATATTTATGAGGTGAGGGATAACACTTCTTGATAACCATTTGAAGTTTGCTCAAATGGAAAAAGGAGGTTAAAATATGTATATTTTTATGTATAAATTTATATATATTTACTCTACAACTTCTTATATCTCCCCTTCCTCTCAGATCACATGAGTCTCTGAAGTAAATATGTATATATATATATATATATATATAAACATACATGTCTATTGTGTGTGTGTTTCTGTGTGTTTCTATGTGTATTACTTATATTTGTATTTATATTTCTAGGAATTTTGAGATGCCATGGTAAAGGCCTTGGTCACGTCCACACAAAAGCCAGCATGGAATATCTTCTAAGCTACAAGCCTCTGATGGCACCTATGTGGACAGTGCCAGAGCAGGATGCCTATGAGACTACGTGGGGCTGTGTAAGCATTTTTTGTAGCAGTGGCAGCATCTATGGTGAGCTGTCCCGGTATCTTACGGGATTGTGCAACAGAGTCCATAAATGTACAATTCTCTGTCCTCCCCAACCCTTCAGAGCTGGCAGGATTGTCATTTAAATGTTTCACTCATTCTGTCCAGTTTTTTAAATGATCGAGACCCTACCAGATCCCACCCCCACACACACACGCGCGCGCACTTGCACACTTCCTGTAGTAGATTGTGTTGAAAATTAGCCTTGCTGTCATTGTCCCATTATCAGGAGAGTTTGGAGTAATGCCTAGCCTGGTCCGTAATCAAAAATTCTGCCTCAGTTTCCTGATGAACACCACATTATCCTTTCTCATCTGTAGCCCTGTCCTTAATTTAAATCTAGCTCAAGATGCTATCAAATGTGGCTTGGGATGCAGGCCCAAATCTTCCTCTCCAATCTGGACACACCTAGAACTAGCAGAGCTGGGATTCAAACTGAGCTCTCCCTGGTTCTGAATCCCGCTCTTTTCCATGAAGAAGGTCTAGATTTTCTTTTTTATCTGTTAGGAAATGTTATGGGTTGAATTGTGTCCCCTCCACCCTCTCCAAAAAAGGTATGTTGGAGTCCTAACCCCTAGTATCTAGGAATGTGACTATATTCAGAGATAGGGTCTTCAAAGAGGTAATCAAGTTAAAATGAGGTCATTAGTGTGTGCTGTAATCCAATATGACTGGTATTCTTATACAAAGGAGAAACTTGGATGCCAAGAAACATATAGAAGGAAATTTACGTGAAGAAACACAGGGAGAAGACAGCCATCTACAAGGCAAGGATAGAGGCCTAGAATAGATTCTTCCCTTACAATGCTCAGAAAGAACCAACCCTACGTACACCTTGATCTTGGACTTCTTGCCTCCACAACTGTGAGGCAATATATTTCTGTTGTTTAAGCCACCTAATCAGTGGTACTTTGTTATGTCAGCCACAGCAAACTAATACAGGAGGGGTCCAGAGTTTTCAAACTGGAAGTGCATGTCCCTGGAACATCAGATTGTTGTAGCTGTCCCCCTGCACAGTGTCTTTAGAAGGCTAGCTTCCCACTTTTCTCCCATTGATTTGACAGGACAGTTTTTCAGGTAAAAAATTAGGAACTAGGCAAGCAGAAGCAGGTGACTTAGGTACCCTAGATAAAGCACTGCTTTCTGTTAATGAGATTCAGATGGCCTGATAATTACAGCTGTCCACGAAGTGGAATGGGTTTTCTTGTCCAGTATTCCTGACACATGACTATTCAACTGAAGACTGGATTAGTTTATCCAACCACCTCCAAAATAAATAATTAAGTAGTAGGCAATGCCCTGGGTATTGAAGAAATACAAAGAATGGGCATAGTTGTATCAATCTTGTTCTCAAAGAGTTTAGATTCTAGTAGGAGAAATAGGGTAGATATATAGAAAATTCCAACATAGAATGGAAAATTTTTAGTAACACAAAAAAAGCACAGTTAAAATGCCACAGGAAATCAGAGGAGTTTAGGAAGAAAGATATTGTGGGAGTGATGTTATTTAAGCTATAATGCCATCGTAGCTTAACAGACATAGAAAATGGCATAAACCAAGACAGAAAGTAGAAGTTGAGGACTGACTAGAGTACACGGCATGTTTAAAGGAGCTAGAAAATATAATTGCAAAGGTCATCTGTATCACGTTTATAGATGGCTTAACCACTAAGCCAGGAATGACAGTTTTATTCTGAAGACCAATAGGAGCCACTCAAAGAAGATAACCTTTCAGAGACATTGACATAGAAATTCCAGACACAAGAAGTTACCCTACCAGATGACTTCTGATGTCTCCTTCTCAGACTGCATAAGTCTCTGGATTAATGCTGAAGAAGAAATAATACTCCCCCATCATAGACATGTACCACATCAGTTGAGTTAAGGCTCAGAGTGTGGGGAAGCTACAAAATCCTTCTGAAATCATGGCTATATTTTAGGGGTTCACAGAGAGAGCAAGGTTCAAGCAACTAAAGGGAATATAAAATCCATGCTATGGTGGGGCTCTTCCCTTCCTTATTATCCCCCTGGACACAAAACCAGTTCAGAGACATCATCAGCTTGTTTTCTCACAAATAACAATTTTTAGTAGGAGAGTAATATTTTTCCTCTTTGCCTTACTCTTTGCCACACAATTGGTAGTTCCTCCCAATATCTGACGGTCTCATAAAAAAGCTGAAGGGAAAACAACTACCGTGGTCTAGAAAGAATAAACTAGACTCTAGGTGTCTTTGACCTGATGAGATCCATTTAGAGTGAACTTTAGCCAAGTGAATGAGCCATTTACAGAGCAACTAGAAAGGATTTGTGGAATCCATTGAACTGGAATTTGGTGCACTGAGCTGATCCTGCAAAACTGTGATTATAAAACTACAAAGCTTGACCAAAGAAAGGTTCATGTATTCAGTGGCTTTGTACCCCAAATCACTCTTAGTCTGAAATCTCCTTCCTTTCCTACTACAGGAATTGGCTAACCATATTGCTCTACTTATACGATCTTTGTGCCTAAATACTGTAATCAACTTCAGTGTGGTTGCCAGAAATTTCTCATGCGTAAACATATATGCAAAGATACATGCAGAAAGAAGTTCACTACAGCATTACCTAAGATAAAGTCTGGAAACAATATAAATAGCCATCAGGAGAAGATTAAATATAGTATAGTAATACAAGACTACCACCTAGCCAATAAAAAGAATAAATTAGTTGTACTAACAAAAAAAGGTGTCCATGTGTTGCCCATCTGTCCACTAAATATTGCTAAGGAAAAAGGTAGGATGCAAATAGTATGTATAACATGATGTAATTTTTAAATTTGTATGTATGTTTAAGAGAGAGAGAAAAGCCTAAAAATCATGAACCAAATTAACAGTGATTATCTCTGAAAGACTGGGATTGTGGTGAATCATTTTCTACTTTGTATACTTCAGAATGGCTTGAATTTTGTTACAATGAGCAGGTATTGTTTCTATAATTAGAAAAACAACATTTCTATCAGAAAGGGAAGCTAGAAAAAGAGACTCTAATTCTTCATTGAGTTTTCCAGATTTGAATATTATTTAATTCAGACATAATATTAATCTTTTCAAGCCACTTGATATAGTGGAAAAAATACTGGACTTACAGGCCAAAGTCTTCAGTTAAGAGTTCCACCTCTCTGTTTTCCCCCTCTGAGCCTCAGCTGTCTTGCTGTCTTCATATACAAAATAAATGGCTATATTTACTGACTCTCAAAATCTCTACCAGTACTAACATTTCACTATTCTGAGTGGAAATAAACATACCTCATAAGAGAAGCATTCAAACTTCTCTTATGATAAATGGCCCACAATCATGCCCACAAAACTGCTATAATCCAAAGACAGGTGGGACTGGTCCCTTTGAACTCAGGAAAAAGCTGAATTACATAATGGAATATATTTCTATTTTAGATCCCCAAGTCAAAAGCACATTCTAGCTCACTAAGCAAAGAATGTAAAGGAAAAGAGAACAAGTCTTTTTTATAGACTTGCAGTCAGAAGTTCTGCCAATAATTCTACAATCATCTCCATCCCCAACACACACACACACACACACACACACACACACTATTAATTAGACAGGAAATGGAAGCCAGAAAGGCAAAGGGACCTGCCCCAAATTTCAAAGCTAATGAGTAGAAGATTTAGGATTACAAACATTTAATCATATCTGGACCAAGCGTAACAGTCTTTAGATCTTACAGAGTTCAGGCTAAACATATAATAAGTTCTAAACAATGCATTGACCTTTCCCCACAGACCTCAACCCAATGAATCTCTTGGTGATATCTCCCACAGCTCAATCCATTTCTCTAAAATAGTAACACATTAAAAGGAAAAGACTCTTGAAGAAGGAAAATTTTCATTTCCTTTTTCCCACCCTCATACCTATAGGCACCCTGATACAAAAAAGTATTTCAAAAAGTTTGTGGGGAAATTAAATTAAAAGATAAAAATAAAAAATATGAATTTTATTTCTCAACATAAGCTCCATTAAGTTCAAGACATGTTTGTAAGTGATGATAACAGCCATTTAGTCCATCCCTAAAGAACCGAGAGTCCAGGGAATTAACCATGTCAATGCAGTCTCTTTTACATCATTAACAAAAGAAAAATGGATGCTCTTCAAAAATTTTTTAAGATTAGAAAATAAAAAGAAGTCAGACAGAATCAAATCAGCACTGTAATGTGGATGCCTAATGATATTCCATCAAAACTCGTAAAATTGCCCTTGTTTGATTAAAGGAATAAGCAGAAGCATTGTCATGGTGAAAAACTCTCTGGTGGAAGTTTCCTGGGCATTTTCTTTTAAAGCTTTGGCTAACTCTCTCAAAACACTCTCATAATGAGCAGATGTTATCATTCTTTGGCCTTCCAGAATGTCAATAAGCAAAATATCGTCAAGCATCCCAGCAAAACTGTTGTCATGACCTTTGCTCTTGACCTCTCTGCTTTTGCTTTTCCTGGACCACTTCCACCTCTTGGTAGCCAATGCTTTGATTGTGCTTTGTCTTCAGGATGGTACTGGTAAAGACATGTTTCATCTCCTATTAGAATTTGTTGAGAAATGCCTCAAGATCTTGACCCTACTTGTTTAAAATTTCCACTGAAGCCTGTGCTCTTGTCTGCAGCTGATCTGGGTGCAATGGTTTTGGTACCCATTGAGTGGAAAGCTTGCTTAATTTTAATTTTTCAATCAGAATTGTATAAGCGGAGGCAATTGAGATATCCATGGTGTTGGCTATTGTTTCTGCTGTTAGCCGTTGGTCCTCTTCAATTAGGGCACAATCAAGATGAATTTTTTCCTTGCAAATTGATGTGGATAGTCTGCCCCCACAACAGGCTTCATTATCAACATTTTCTCATCCATTCTTAAAATGACTTATCCATTTGTAAACTGCTGATCTCTTTGGGGCATTGTCCCCACAAACTTTTCATAAAGCAACAATTATTTCACCATCCTTCCACCCAAGCTTTCCCATAAATTTGATCTTTGTTCTTGATTTTAGCAGAATTCATGTTACTCCAATAGGGGCTCTTTTCAAACTGACGTTTTATCCTTCTTAGTGCCTCAGAATAGATACTGTTTATACATATTATTACAAGTTTATTTTGGTACAAAAAATTTTGAAATCCATGCATACTTTCTTCACAATACACATTTTCTATGAACTTTTTAAAGATCCCTCATACACCTATCATTTACCTTGAGGCTGCAACCACACTTGAGGTGTGGATCAGAGGTATCCACATGCAAGGAACAAATCAACTACTTTAAGATAAAAGAAAAAAAATTTCAACACCTCTAATCATTAGGGAAATGCAAATCAAAACTACAATGAGATATCACTTAACTCCAGTGAGAATGGCTTTTATCAAAAAGTCCCAAAATAACAAATGTTGGCGGGGATGTGGAGAGATAGTGACACTCATACACTGCTGGTGGGACTGCAAACTAGTACAACCTCTATGGAAAGGAATACGGAAATACCTCAAAGAACTAAAAATAGAACTACCATTTGATCCAGAAATCCCACTACTGGGTATCTACCCAAAGGACAAAAAGACATTCAATAAAAAAGACATCTGCTCTCAAATGTTTATTGCAGCACAATTCACAATTGCAAAAATGTGGAAACAACCCAAGTGCCCATCAGTACATGAGTGGATTAACAAAATGTGGTCTATGTATACCATGGAGTACTACTCAGCCATAAAAAATGATGGACCACCTATTGTATTATACTAGATAGAGCTGGAGCCCCTTCTTCTAAGTGAACTATCATAAGAATGGAAAAACAAACACCACATGTACTTACCGTTAAATTGGTACTAATTGATCAACACTCATGTGCACATATGGAAAGTAACATTCATAGGGTGTCGGGCAGGTGCAGGGGGAGGAGGGGATGGATAAATTCAAACCTAACGGATGTGGTGTGTGCTGTCTTGGGGATGAACACGCTTGTCAGGCGGTGCAAAGGCAATGTATATAACCAAAGCATTTGTACCCCCATAATACTCTGAAATAAAAAAAAGATAAAAGAGATACTAAAAATTAAGGTGAATTAGAAGTGTAGAGCATCTGTGTTTAACAGAAAAATCACAAAACTAGGAAACAGAAGACTTAGGTTTAAGAATTAGGTTCAAGTCCTACTTCTGCTACTTAGTTGCTGCATAGGACCTTGGTCAAGCTGTTTAAGATTTCTAAGCCTAGTATCTCTATGTACAATTTAGAAATAATTCATTCTCATGGATTTTGTGGTCTAGAAGGAGAGTTAAACATTAAATAATCATACAAATAAATGAATGAGGATTAGAAGACAAATAACACAGTCCTTTCAGAGTATATAACAAAAGTTCCTGACCTAGTCTTGAGCAAGTGATTCTTTAATTTGGATTTAATGAATGAGTAGCCATTAACTCAGTGAAAGGAGGGAGGAACAAAGAGCAAGTACATTCTAGGAAGAGGTACCATCATGTTAAAAGGTGGTGGCAGAGAGTATAGCTGGTTTGAGTAACTGAAACAAGGCCAGTGAAAATGGCCATTGAACAGTTTGAAACACGAGATGGAATGCTACGCTGTGAGATAATGTGAAACAGGGCATAGAACATAGCTTTAACTATTAAAGCACAAAGTGCAAGATATATCAGGTGTTAATAGAAGTATACAAATTATCTGAAAGAACTCTCCCCACAACACAAAGGCACTTTCAAGTGTTAGCTGAATACTTTGCTAATAAAGGCAGAAATGGAATATAACAGTACCACAGCGACTTTTTTCATGTTGAAAATCTTCCAGCAGAAAGAACAAAAGATATAAGATCACGATGCTTAAAAGAACCTGCCTGTAGGGAAAACAACTGACAGGATTTGTCAGAAATCTCCACTGCGGAGCCACCAATGGATGCCGACCCAGTTTGATACAGTACAGGTAAAAATGCCAGAACATCGGCCACCAGGTTGTAAAGATCAAATGCAGCTAATTGGAAACAATTCAAAATGCAGACAACTGACTTCCTAAACTCCTGGGTCAAGTTCCAAACACAGAAATTATAAGCTGAGTTTATCACAACTAAAATTTCTTCCACAAAATGGATATTTTATTTTGAACTTGCATGAAACTTAACAGTATCAACAGAATTGATGGGTCTTTTTTCTTCCTTAAGAACACTGTTGACCGGGCGCGGTGGCTCACGCCTGTAATCCTAGCACTCTGGGAGGCCGAGGAGGGTGGATCGTTTGCGCTCAGGAGTTCGAGACCAGCCTGAGCAAGAGCGAGACCCCGTCTCTACTAAAAATAGAAAGAAATTAATCAGACAACTAAAAATATGTAGAAAAAATTAGCCGGGCATGGTGGCGCATGCCTGTAGTCCCAGCTACTCGGGAAGTTGAGGCAGAAGTATCGCTTGAGCCCAGGAGTTTGAGGT
>CAUYRB010024392.1:0-37597 GCA_963574695.1 Propithecus perrieri
TAGGCAATAAAAAGAAAATGGGAGGTATCAACTTACCAGACTTCAAACATTATTATAAGGCTGTAGTAATCAAGACAGCTTGGTACTGGCACAAAAATAGAGCCATTGACCAGTGGAACAGAACTGAGAACCCAGATATAAAACCATCCTCAAATAGCCACCTAATCTTTGACAAAGGAGACAAAAAGATACCCTGAGGAAAAGAATCCTTATTCAATAAATGATGCTGGGAAAACTGCATAGCCACATGTAGAAGGCTGAACCAGGATCCACACCTTTCAGCTCTCACACAAATCAACTCATGCTGGGTAACAGATTTAAACTTAACGAGTGAAACTATTAGAATTCTAGAGGAAGATGTTGGAAATACTCTTCTAGACATTGGCCTAAGCAAATAATTTATGAAGAATACCCCAAAGGGAATCACAGAAACAACCAAAATAAATACATGGGACCTGATGAAATCAAAAAGCTTCTGCACAGCCAAAGAAACTGTCACAAGCGCAAATAGACAACCTACAGAATGGGAGAAAATTTTTGCATGCTACAAATCCGATAAAGAGTTGATAACTAGAATCTTCTTAGAACTCAGGAAAATCAACAAGAAAAAATCAAACGACCCTATCAAAAAGTAGGAAAAGGATATGAACAGAAACTTTTCAAAAGAACACAGAATAATGGCCAAAAAACATATGAAAAAATGCTCAACATCTTTAATCATCAGGGAAATGCAAATCAAAACCACAATGAGATATCACTTATCTCCAGTGAGACTGGCCTTTATCAAAACGTCCCAAAACAATAAATGTTGGCGTGGATGTGGAGAGATAGGAACACTCATACACTGCTGGTGGGACTGCAAACTAGTGCAACCTCTGTGGATAACAATATGGAGATACCTTAAAGAGATACAAGTAGAAGTACCATTTGATCCAGCAATCCCATTACTGGGCATCTACCCAAAAGAACAAATGATACTGTGTAAGAAAGACACCTGCACCCGAATGTTTATAGCAGCCCAATTTACAATGGCAAAGAAGTGGAAACAACCCAAGTGTCCATCAATACATGAGTGGATTAATAAACTGTGGTATATGTATACCATGGAGTGCTATTCAGCTTTAAGAAACTATGGTGATATAGCACCTCTTGTATACTCCTGGATAGAGCTGGAACACATTCTACTAAGTGAAGTATCCCAAGAATGTAAAAGCAAGCACCACATGTACTCACCATCATATTGATATTAACTGATCAACACATAAGTGCACATATAAGAATAACATCTGTTGGATGTCGGGCAGGAGGGGGAGGGGGCAGGGGGCAGGAGGGCATGGCTATTTGCATACACAAAGAATGCAATGCACACCATCCATGGGATGGAGACGCTTGAAACTCGGACTTGGTGGGGAGGGGCGAGACCTGGGAAACATACATAACCTAAACATCTGTACCCCCATAATATGCTGAAATAATAATTAGAAAAAAAAGATTAACTCAGAGAGAGCAAAGAGAGACAGTTGCAGTGGTAGAGCGAGAACTGGCTGTCACAAAGATTTTAAGAACCAATAATAAGCTGTCTGCTCATAATTTCTTTTCCCCAAGCCAAACTAGTAACTATGCCATGGAATGTGGAGGGGGGCTATGAAAGGGAATATTGTAATAGCCACACTTTATTCAGTGAGAATCTTGATACCGTTTTGTCCAATTAATCTGTCTTGTCATTTTATCCCCCAAGTTCTAGATGAGCACTGGACTTTCAGTAATAGTTGCTCATGTCAAACCTTAGAAGTCTAAATCCATGTAGTACATAGCTGGGGATGGGGATGAGTATTTGAGTGGAAGATACTCAGTTTTTGCCATTTCTATCTGTTCTAGTTATTTATTTATTGTTAAAGAATAACTCTCCCCCCTCAAAAATATGGCTTTCGAATGACAACCATTTAATTTTCATTTTATTTCTTCAGCTCTCCTTGCCAGTGCTTTTTCAGGAGGATACATTTCAGCTGATTGAGCAGTTTAGGGGCTGAGATGCACTGGGTGCATCAGTGACTGAGCTTCTTCCTGTCTCCATTGCAATCTTAGGGCCTCCCTTCCCCATGAAATCTCTCTCCACATTGTATTTCCAGTGGGATATCCAGATTCTTCATGGTAGTTCAGGGATCCCCAAAATGGATACTTTCATGCCTTCTTTTGTCTTGGGCCAAGAACTGGGACAGTGTTGCTTTCCCCATATCCTAATAGCTCAAATGAGTCACAGGCCCAACCCAGATTCAAGCAGAGAGGAATACACAGGTTGTGAATGCCAAGAGATGTGATTCATTGGGAGCCATCAATGTGACAGACTGCAAAACATACTGCCAAACTGTCTAAATAGTTAGATTTACAAAGTTCTACAAGTGAACCCCAGTCTAAAGTTAGTTTGATTTGACAGACCCATTCTAACACAGCCAACTGGTGATAAAAAGAACATAATGCTGTTATGCAGACATATTGCCATTCGGTGCCATCCTCTATTAATGAACTTGAGTGGTGATCAGAGGGGAGGTAGCAGATATTAACTTTACTGCCTGAGTTCATTTCCAATTCAATTTTAAAATTATATTTTTATATGACTATTAATATTTAATAAAACTCGAAACATAACCACATGGTGCTGAATTGACATGCTCTTCATAATATAAAAGTACCTAGATTTACAGTGACGATTGAAGGATGAGGTTTATAACCTCAGAATATACATGAAAATTAGAATCATTACTATATAATAATTAGCTAACATATTTACCTGTGAAATAAAATGGATAAAGTGATAAAAAATTTACACGGGGTCCTTTAATTCATCTAACTGAGATGAAATGACATGGAATCTAGTTATAAATCAATTTAAAAAACCTTATTTTCCTTTTCATTTATTAAAGAAAAAATTAACATTAGTACCGCTAATATTCCTTTCCCTACAAGGTAAGTTATACTGTTCTCTTTAAGTTGTTGATATCAACTAACTTTAGAGGTGGTAGATGCTACACTGAAATATTTGAAACCTTAGTCCAATTATCTATGTCAGTCAATTCCCTGAGAAAGAAGAACCTGAGTGATGAAGACTCAATATTCTATGCCAGACCTCTGAGGTTTACCTCTAAGAGCAAAGTTAGCGTCTGCTTAGACGGGCTGGCGAGGTACTGCCCGGCTAAATCGTAAGGACAAGACAAATACTGTCCTTAATCAAAAGAGTCTCACTTGGAATCCAGAGAACAGCATGGTGAGGTGAAGGGGACAAAAGGGAGGAATAACAATGAATCAGAATGCTATGTGAGACCTGTTTCATTTTAGGATTGATGTAATGCAACTCAACCCACCCACTGCCTGGCCCCTCCATGCTTGACCAACCTTGTGCATTTAAAGAACCCAAAGTGTCCTGTGAGTCTCTTCTTCTCAGTATGTTTGATTCTAGCTCTTATTCTAGGCAAGTGACAGAACACAGTGTCCTGGGGAATTAAGACTGAGGGTCCTTTCGTCCTCGTTTATGTTAGAGATCTTTAATATGCAATAGTGTAGTCCTTAGTAAGGGCAGGAAATTCCTTTTTTTTTTTTTAATTAAAAGATATCGTTTTAAATAAAATCTCATGGATCAGTCCTAACAAACACAATGACTGCTTACTGCTTACTGGCCTAAGAGAGGCTAGATTCTTTGCTTTACCTTGCTCCTGTTAATAATGAGTGCCTCTTAAAAATATATATATATAT
This sequence comes from Propithecus perrieri, assembly GCA_963574695.1. Taxonomy (NCBI): domain Eukaryota; kingdom Metazoa; phylum Chordata; class Mammalia; order Primates; family Indriidae; genus Propithecus; species Propithecus perrieri. The sequence goes on from CAUYRB010024392.1 coordinate 3,748, forward strand.
CTATATTTAATATAAATGAATAATATATATAAAATAAGTAATAAAAATAATAAATATATATAAATAAATGAAATCTAAACATGAACAGAAGTGGTGAAAAGGAGTTGAGTTGTATTTCAGGACTTGGGTGAACGTTTTATTCTCTGTTTATTTCTTTACCAAGCACCATAATCCCATTGCACATATAAATGGGTCTTCTTGATGGATTACTTCCAAGAAAGACAAACAACAAAAACAAAACAGAAAACAAAAATGAGTAACTAAAAGTCTGTTAACTAAAGTTTTCACTCTCAAATGGATCAATAAACTCCTAAATTAGGAATAACTGTTCCTAATAAAAATGTTCACATGTTCATCATCACATAATCAATACAGTAAATAAAGTGGCTGACAAATCTGTTTCTACCTCTTTCCCTTCTTCCTACTCTGACTTCAGCAAAGGTCTCATTTCAGTGAGCTCAATTATTGATTTTTCTTTTTCTGTCACCCCTTTCCCTTGTCACTGAATGGGTTTATAAGTTCAAGGTAAATGTAGACATGCACCACTTCCAGAGGATAAAAGACAGAAATACATAATATATTAATGTAAAATTGTGGTTACTTACGTGACATGAAATGTGTTACTTAAAGAAATGGAGATACAACTGTTGTCTCTCTCCTCACTGAAAACTTGGACCCGTAAATTTTCTGCCCTATCTCATGCAGGGGAGTAATAAGGAAAGAGATTTTGCTTCTCTCTTCATTCCCTTTTGAAGTCTTCCCTAAGGGAGAGAAGGGAATCAGCATGCATGAGCAAGTCACTATGCTGTAAATCAGTACTGCTTCAGAGCACTTTCTGTCTCTTTCTGGCTCCTCTTGAACTTCCTTTAGCCACCTGTGGCAGGCTGGCTATCCTCACCCCTCTAGTGAAACAGGTAAACTGAGTTAGATACTTTCTAGGGATCCAGTCATATTTTCTCTTATTCTCTCCCCACAGGCATATCCAACCACGCTTTTCCAAACACATAGAATGGGAAAGGGTGGATAAGAATAATTTAATCTCAAATCTAAACAGTGATTTCTAATTCAACCTTAAGAGTTTTAATTGAAATATAAAGCTAGCTATCAACAGCCAATATGTCATTATTGTTTGGCTCCCCTGGAAGGAAGAAAGAGTGAGTTACACATTTAAACTCTACCAAATATTTACATTAGTTAATTTTTTTTACCTTTCATTTAAATAACACAGAAATGGAATAATTATAAAATAATGATACAGAGATGGATGTATGGCGATAGTCTACGTCACATTCCCAACAAGCATTTCTGCACTTCCTGCTGCCCAATAGCCCTCCCTTAAGTTATGTTGATTATCCATTTGTCTCCATTCACAATTCCAAAAGTATAGGATCTAACAAATCAAAGCATTTCATTGCCCTAGCCAAGTGTGATGTCCAGGATAGACGTGAGTCTCAGCTGTTCCAGTAAGTGTGAATATGAGGACTTTAGGAGGGAATACTGGTACAAAGTTGCTCATGTCTAAGAACTTACGGTAATCATCTTGTAATCACAAACACAGTCCCCCTTTGGCCGAAGCTAACATTGCAGAGTCAAAGCAGAGAGACATAAAGTAACTTAGCTCTTGGGAACATTACTGAACTGTTGGATCACACCAAATATATTAATACTTCTGCGCTTTACATGTATGTTATATCTCTATTTCTCTCTATATCTATATTGTTTTAACCAGTTTCATTCAACTTTTCTGTTATTGTATCCAACACTATGTAACTGATATAGGCTTCAGAGAAGAATGCTTATGTTTTTCAGAGGAGATGAAGAAACGCCAGCATCTCTGGTATTACTGACCCAGCATCTGTCCCTTCTCCCAAAATTGTCCTTAACTCACTTACATACTTATTGCCCTATTGGGAACTGCAAATGTATTATGTGACCCCTCCCCTGGTCATGGAAAGACCTCCTGATCAAAGCTAATTCATCTGAGTAAATTTTCTTTTTTTTTTTCCTAACTGGAAATAAAGATAGTTAATGGTAGTGGAAGGTATAAGGTATGAAACTCAAGAGCTCTTGACTGTATTTCCCACCATGTAGATGAAACTGCTTGTAGTTCAGTGAAATGAAGCTAATATAAAGATAATTGCAAAGTTGAGAGTTGAACGCAAGTTCTGACAGCATAAAGTCCATGGTTTCCCTGGTCCTTAAGTTCTAGTGAAATCACCATTCTTCCCAGAGATGGGAGCAATTGATCCTCACTTTGAAATTGTTTCCATCATTTGAAACCACAAAAGTTATGACAAATATATTTTAGAATATTTTTTTAAAAATGCTCTTCATAGTTCCTCTTTTCAGGTCACAGAAATGTGATATCTAAAATTTGCATTAGAAACTCCTCTCCTTTCTTTTAGTACAATTATTTAAATGTTTAGACCACAACTTTTGTGTACGTATATAGCATTTTAATCCTGACATTTGATAGAACGTGTATATATAAATATTTCAGTGCTCTAAATTTAACCATAGGATTTTAAAACAATTTATAAAGTGCTCAAAAGATGTACCTGTTATTTATAAAGTCACCAGAAAACTCTGACGTGAATTATAGCCTTGTAGGCACAATAAAACCATTGATTACTATTCTGTACATAAACATTAAGTGTTTATCAAGTAGCAGGTAAAAGATTTTTTATAAGAAAGAATATATACAAGAATGCATACAAGAATGTTTTGCTATGAGTATTACACACAAAAGGATAAATAGGTTGTTTAAAGTCACAGAACAGTAGGCTAACACTTGCAAAAAAAAAATGTTTGGAGAGTGGATAGTTATTTACTTAATTCAGTGCCACTTCCTATGCCAGTCTAAAAAATGAACAAACATTGAAATAACATCTGATAATCATTGAAATATTAAATGGAGCAAGTGATTCTTATTTCTTTTTCTCACTCGCATATTCATCATATTTTATAATTTTATTTTTCTAAAAAATGCTGAGTGCATGCATCTTGGCCAAATATTTACATTATACATGTGCTCTTTATTTATATCCATGTTTATTTGTTCACACTGGGTGGATGGTTCAATAGACTGAGTTACGAATACATAATTTACTATAGAAATCATTGAACAATGCAATAACAAATATAAAAACTATTCTAGGATTCAGTAAATAGATGTAATAGTTTAGTCCCTGGGCAAAATGCTTAATCTTAGGAGAATTTGGAGCAAAAAAAAATCTGAGCTTAAAACCAGAGTTTACCCTCACTAATTATAGAATTTGAAAACTGAAGCCAACATAATTTCCTGCCTTTATGTTGGACAGTACTGGGACTGGGCATGCTTTCCGATCAATATGTTAAGTAACTGTGAGAATAAGCAAAGTCGACTTAACTAGTTGACCCAGGAAATATTTGCTCCTTAAAGATAAGACTGCAAACCAACTAAAATAGCTACTTTAACAGGACAAATTGGTTGCTTATCAAGAATTGCTTCAGGACACTTGGTCACTGTGTTAAGTAATCCAAAGCTATTATGTTATAAACTACGCAATTTTGAGCAATTCTCTGTCTTGCAACACTTTCCTTAAAATCACCAAGCCCAGGCTCTGATATTTTATAAATATTCTTCTCTGATGTTTCCTTTCTGAGACACTGCTAAGAAAGAAAATCCTACTGCAGTAGGATTAATACCCTTAACTTTGCTTATTTAACGTTTATGCTGTTTTGTTGTTGTTTGTTTGATTGGTTGGTTGGTTAGGCTTTTAAGACTTTGCCAATTGACAAACCTGCAGATATGACTGACATCCAGTACAAACTCCCTTGCTGCCAGGGCTCAGGTTCCTCAATTTAGAAAAGCATAGTCAGTCCTCCGAGGGACCTTGCAGATCCCTCCCTTAGTCCTGAGGTCTTTCCCAGGTGTCTATTCAAACGCTGTAGTGAGGCAGTCCCTCGTTAAGTCTGAACTCAGATTTTTCTTTTTTTTCCCCCTTCTGTATGCTAACTTTATTTTGTTTCTTAAGAAACAGATACATTTAAGAATACTTTGATGAGATTTGAAACTGTTTTCAGTGAAAAAAGTGTCTTTTTACTAACTTTCTCTCTGTCCTCACCACTATACTCTTTGAGTTTCTAAGAAGAGGTTGGGAAACTATGAGTCCGTATTTGAGGAAGCTTCTAGGAAAGATGAGTTGAGAAACCCTTATCTGACTGGTGTACTTGGGTAAACTTTGCCTTTGGTCATCTTTAAAAAAAAAAAAAAATTGAGAAATTTCCTTCCTTATATCTTCATGTCCCTGGGAATATCTTTGCTCTAACTGCTCAGAACTGGACAGTTTGTCAAATACTAAGTTGGAGATCACGGTTCTTAGGCCATTTCTTAAAAAAAAGGAGGTTTACATAAACAAACCTGTTACAGATACCAGCTGTTATACTATTATGGTCCTCGTATAAGATATTCTCTGTCTGCTTGACCCTCTGGGAAAAAGACTTTTTAAACTCTAGTTTATATTTCTATAATTGGCATAATTTTTACTAAGAACAATTAGAAATTCCAGCAGTCACTTTAAAAAAACTTTTGACATGAATGAGATCTTTTATTTGAGATACGAATTAACACAATTATGTAAAAAAAAAAAACACTCATGAGGCCACACGTGGTGAATCACTCCTGTAATACCAGCATTTTGGGAAGCCGAAGTGGAAGAATTGCTTGAGGCCAGGAGTTTGATACCAGCCTGGGCAACATAGCAAGACTCTGTCTCTACAAAAAATTAAAAAAATTAGCCGGGCATGGTGATATATACCTGTAGTCCCAGCTACATGGAAGGCTGAGGCAGGAGGATCACCTAAGCCTAGGAGTTTGAGGCTGCAATGAGCCATGATAGTGCTGTTGCACTTCAGCCTGGACAGGAGAGCAAGACCCTGTCTCAAAAACAAAATGAAACAAAACAAAACAAAACACATTCATGAGAAAAGCCTGTTTTGTCTAGACGTGCTTCTTTTTTTTTCTTTTTAATGTGGTATGCCTCTGTTTCTGTACTTTGGAAATTAATAAGTAACATGTTTTATTCTTGTGACTTGATGAAGTTTTCATGTGCCCAAGTTTATTGGTTGCACTATCTGGCTATAACAACTCTTTCTCCCCCTGCCTCTCTCTCTCCCTGTGAAAAATTTTTCCAAACTGAAGTCCTATCCTCTCCTTACAGAAGGAAGATAAATGAGCCTTTAATCAGTTTTGCTTTGTATCCTTTCTGGTTGTTTTTTACATTTTTAGACTTTCTCCATTCTTTTGGGAAATTTTGACAATTAATTATTTATAAAATATTATTTTGTTATTATCTGAATACTTTAGGAATTCTAGTCCAATTAAATAGTCAATAATTTTTATAATAAAAAGAAAAAAGATAAAAAGTTTTCACTTCTCTTGTTTATATTTTGCTTGCCAAATATGTAAATAGGAGAAAGTATAGCTTGGAGCTTGGACAATGGTCTTGGTGTCTCAGATAAGCAGAAATGTTAGACATTTAGAAGTTTCAGAGGGAATGCAAAAATATTAATTTTTGATATATGGATACAGATATTTGTCTATATGAAAGAGTTTATGTAATATTCCTTCTCCATAGACGATCCTTTGAAAAAATTAGAGTGGATTAATTTTAATCCTCTGTTTTATATTATCATAATGTAAAAATAATTGTAACACAATATTTTAGTTTGCACAAAACTTAAATTGGATTTCAGTGATTTAAATTTTAAAGTTACATTTTAAAAAGTTACCTTTAAAAGTAAGTTTTATTGGCCCAATAAGTAGAATTTGTCAAGGTAATAAAAAAACTGTATGCTCATGTGTAAAGAGTAGCTTGATAGTTCTTTGGTTTCTTGTCTTCTGGTTTCTTATGCCCTGGGTTGGGAAGGGATATGTTAATTTATTTAAATTGATAATTAATATGGATAGTTTCCTTAAGGAGGGAGAAATTACGGAGATGTTACTATTATTCTCCCAAATGACAGATAAACTAAAATGTCTTAAGAGTTTATTCACAATGAAGAAAAATTTGGGGGCTTTCAGATAACAGATTTCCCTAGTAATTACTGCTTATTTTCTTATTTCTATTAAATCAATAAAATAAAATGAATATAATTAAACATCCTCTCCTCCATGAGTCCACTCTACAAGTTTAACTTTTAGATAGTTAAATAGAATCATAATATTACTACATTGGAAGGAATCTCCTAAGGAGATTCTATGAAGGGGTTACTAACTATCAGCCTGTGGGCCAATGGATCAATGTATTGTATTTGGTTACACAATGTTTTCACATCTTGGAAATTTTATCTAAAAATTAAATTTCTTGATTCTTTTAAGAAATCTGATGACCTTGCATACCATTCAGAAATAGCTGGAGTTAAATGGTAATAATAACTGCTAATGTATTTTGAATACTTACTATAAATCAGGCATTATTTTTAGTGCTTTATATAGAATTCTTATATAATTGCATAAAATAAATATTATTAATATCCCAATTGACATATTAGGAAACTAATACATAGAAAGTATTAGCAATTTGCCCAAGGTCATACAGCTATTTGGTGTCAGGATTTAATGAAGGAAATCTGACTGCAGGTCTATCCTCTTAACCACCCTGCCATACTGTGCTTAATTTCAGTATGTGTCAATGCACTTCAGTCTGCCAGTCTCTACTGCTGCAATGTAAGGCAGCAAGCACTATCTGCTCATCTAGGTTACCCTTCTGACTGCTTCAGGAGTTGAAGTTTGTGATTCATGATCAATGTGAATCTTCTTATGTATTAATTAAATGATTAAAACATTTATAAAAATAAAGAGAAATACTTCCACAGATTCAGAATCTGCTTGGGAACATCAGGTATTCTCATAAGCACATCCAAGCCAAGTTTGGACCCTTCCCTAAGAGTCCAACCCAGTTTTCCCCCTCCTCATTTTTTCTAATCCTGACCAGTTCGTCCAGCTTTCCACACAGTTTTTACTTCCTACTGTGGTGCCTCCTCTTAGGTTAGAGTCTCTTAGCTGTCTTTATCCTCTGCTCTTGCTGCTCATGGAGCTGTGTCCCCAGGATGCTTTCTTCCTTCCCCAAGGAAGGAGCCACAGAATCCTGAGAAGATGAATGTGCCCTAACCTGCTCCCATGTGCCCAGGCCTTATGCATCCACTGATCTGCTGACTCACTCAGCCCCCATCCTCCTGTGAGCCTTACCTACCCCCATCAAGATCCATAAAACCTCCTGTCTCAAAAAAAAAAAAAAAGGAGAAAGAAAAAAAACTATAGTTAAAGAAGTTTCTATTCGTATAGTACTTTAAAAATTCTCCAGTGATTTCTTATTCATGGTGGAAAGTTCTAGCTTAATGGTCAACGTGTAGTTCAGAATTGATGTGTGTAACTTACTCATCTTATTAATTTGCCAGAACAAAACTCTGTAAGTTTCAGGCAATTTCTTCATGGACAGAGAAATGATTCTGATTTTCTGGTTGCTTTCAGGCTGCAACTAAATTTTCTTTAACTATAATTTTAAGTAAAGAAAATTTTAATAAACTGTAATGTAAACATTTTACATAATTGGTAATAAAAGATTTTTTCTATATTCCTGTATATAGAGTATAAAAGAAAGAAAGTTAATGACATGAGTTAAGATGCAATCTAGCCCTTGTGTTTATTTAACATCTTTTGCTAAGACAATATTTTAATTATAGTCAACTCTTGTTATTCACAGTAGTTATATTCTATAAAATCACCTCAAACATTGAATTAGTGAATCCTGAGCTATTGGTCCATGGAAAACACAGAATTAGCTTCCTGTGAGGCTCTAAAAACATTTTTTTGTCAGCTGGTCAACACATAATTATGTTTTATATGGTTTATGTGTAGACACAGCTTATTTAATAGATATTATTCATCCATTAACATTGAACTCATGGTCAATAACACTATCACTCATGCCCAAATGATGTTTATCTAACATCATATTTTTTTCTATAACCAATAAGACAGCCTTCTTGCACTTAGGAATATTAGATAGCACTGTAGCACTATGCTTGGGGGTGATGTTAAACAGCAAAATCACCAAGAAAAAGGATGAAAATGTAAAAAAAATATATATGGTATTAAAGAGACCACAAAAAGAACACTTATTCACAGTATGAAATCTCAAACAAGAAGGCAAAGTATCACCTTGTTCAACCTCAGCTGAGAATGTGTGCATTGGGCGACTCAAATTTTTTCACTGCTCTGAACATGTCGGCAAATAACTATGAAAATACTCTTAATTTGGGAGTTATAAATGAATTTTAATGAGTAGGTGAACTTGCAAATACAGAATTCACAAATAACAAGGATTGGCTATATTTTAAAAATTAAGACCTTTTAAATTCAAATAGTGATATCAGAGAAGACAGTGACTAAATAATTTTTTGGGTATACTTCATTCCCTTGAATTAACAATGATACAATTCATTTATAGTACACATTAAAATAGGGGCTGAGAAAACTGTTGTTGGGATTAATCAACTGTATCCATCTGTGTATTTCAAGGCCCTAGAGACCTTCATGGAGTTTAAGATTAAACTTTTTTACACAACACTCCCTCCTCTCAACTCAGATCACTTGGTGTTTATTCGTTGCCTTATATTAGTCTTGAATTATTCACTCGAATGAATCTTATCTCTCCACTACTATCTAAGCTTCTTGAGGTGGTGGGCTTTTTTAAAAACAGTATTGAATGCAGTGCTTGGTTGAACTGTACATTAATACCTCTACATGGTAGGATGTTTCCATTTGTTCCCACATTTTTCCAGTTTCTTCTATCTCAACCTCTGTTCTTGTTACTTTCTGTTTCCATCCTCTGCCCACTAATTTCCATATTTCCAAAAGTATATTCATTCTTCAAAGTCCAACTGAAAGTCCAAATGAATTGTTGTTGGTATTCCTCCAGACCACCCTTAGGTTCAGACATTCTCTAGACAGATGCATGGAATTCAGAAAAACTGTTATACTCATGTTTATGGTTTATTACAATGAATGGGTATGGATTAAAATCAGCACACACACACATACCGACCCACACCCACACACACACCAAAAAGGCACATAGGACACAGTCCAGGAGAGACCAGGTATTTGTTTCTATTTGTTCTTTCCTGGTGGAGTAATATGAATAGCACTGAATTTTATCAGCAACAATGTGTGACAACACACATGGGTATTGCCAACTGGGGAAGCTTACCCAAGTCTTGGTATCCAGTGATTTTATTGGGGGTGGGCCATGTAGGCATAGAGTGCCCCAGTACACGTGGCTGACCTATTTGCTCAATCTCCAGTATCTCCAGAGTTCAAACTGATACTGTGTGGACCATGGCCTCCACCATATATCACATTGTTAACATAAACCTGGCTAACCATCTGAGTTAGCCCAAAGCCCTAGATAAACAAAGACATTCTTATCAGGCAGGATATTTTCCGGGCTTTGGGGTTGTCTTCCAGCAGCCAGTCTAGGGTCAGACTTTTCTTTGGAACGTGAAGATTTCAAAACAAAACAAAACAAACAAACAAACACAAACAACGAAACAATAAACAAGCTTACTGAGTTATTCCTTTACTGTACAAATGTAATTTACTCCAATGAAATGAACACCTTCCAATCATCTCCACCCCAAAATAAATTATTAACTTCATTAAATATCCCATCTCTGAAGTCACATAGCGCTTTCTTTCTTCCACATCACTTTTTATTTTACTGTAACATAACTTGATAAACTGAGGCCATTATGTGTTCATGCTTGTGGAAGAAGAGAGAACAACTTACTAACTGCAGAGATTTTGATTTGCTAAGCAGGTCTGTAGGCTAAGAAAAAAAGTTAATTGCTCTGGTCTAGACTATCAAGGGGAGGGAGGGTCATGAATGACTGTTCATAGAGAAGGAAATAAAGACGAAAGGCTTGACAGTGTGATGCAGAGGAGAATCCTGGGAGAGAGGACAAATGGCTAATTGGGAAGTTTAAGTTGTCTTATATCCTCACATAAATTTTAATAAAATCCACATAAATTACAATTCCTTAGGGAGGGGGAAGAGGTGCAGCAACATTCTGAGTAAGATAGGGGTGGAGTAAAATTCTAAGACTGCCAACCATGTTGATGCTACATATAATGGTTCAAATGAGCTTATCATTCCTGTGTAAACTCTTAATTCTGCAGGGTAAGTAGACATCACATCTGAAGGAACTTTTTGTCCTTTACCTACTCAGCATATTTTTTTGTACACAACTTAATAGCCAACTTTTATATAGTTAGCATGTGTTAGAAAATATTCTCAATAGTTTATATGCATTCTATTGTTTAAACTTGTGAGGTAGGATTATTTTTTAGAGAATAATAAACTGAGGCAATTTAAATAATCTACTCAAGGCCCAGAGCTGGTAAGAGGCAGAGCAGGTATATAGACTCATGTGATTTGGCACCAGAGCCCATTATCTTAACTACTAAATCATACTATTAATAACTTCATAGGGGATCATTACTAGCTGAATTAATACAATGAATTAATTTTTAGTGATTATCAAAAATATGCTGAAAGGTTGGTATTGGGTTAATTCCTGACCATTTCTGATAAAATCATAAAAAAAAAAATTAGGCCTTTAGTCTAGAACACTTTCATGTTAAAGATGAAAGATTAGGCTAGAATGAGTGACAGGTTTGACCCAAAGTCAGAGAATATATCTGTTTCTTAGAGTTTGAACTTCAGCCTCAACAAATAGAACACATTTACCCTCATATTGTCATCAATAAGACAAAATTAGCAGGGAAAACTAAGTCATGATTTAAGGTTCAGCTTAACAGACAGCTTCAGAAAAAAACCACCATTTTCCTTAGCACTATCAATACTAACCTAGAAGTCAAAGTGAATAATTTGACTGTTTGATGCAGTGGAGAAGCTTTGGTGGTAAACTCTGAAACATAGGGAATAGATATAAATTATCTTCTTCCTTTTCCAGTTGTCACCTACTTAACTATTTCTGAAAAATAAAAAAATCAGAGCAAAATGTACCCAACAGCCAAAAGAAATCAATTCAAGAATGTAATGAAGCAAATAGAAAGAAAGCAAAACAATTGGTAGGAGCCAGATAAGATTTGTTTTAGGTCTTCAGAACAAAAGTAATCAAAAAGAAAATAGCTCAGCTGAAAGCACAGGCATGTTGTTACCCCTCAATGAGTTATCTGGTCAATAATAGATGTAGGAAAAAAAGTACTGAGGGGACCAAATGTCTCATTTGGTCCTAGATTGGTAAGGTGTGCATAAAAGCAGAAAATATAGTTCCCTAACAAAATATGATAATGTGAAGAAAACAATTAATCTTAAATCCTAAAATTGCAGAATATTGGAATCAAAAAAAAAAAAACCTTAAAACTCATCTTTCTGTGGACAGCTCTCTCTTTTTTCTTTTTTTTCATAAAAATAAGTCTCACATGTTCAGAGATGAGACTCATCTGAAAGAATTACAATTTGAGCCATATAAGAAAAGAGCTCACAGGGGGTATTAGTAATTGACTGAGCAATGTATTCTTGCTTCTGCCTCCTAAAAATTAGATAAAATAGAAGCTAGAGATTTGAGGAGAATGCCCAAACTATCTGCCTTAACTCTGAAGATCTGCCAGAGAAAGTAGACTTCCAGACAATACTCTTCACCCAGAGATCACTGCTGTATTGAAAGGAATAAAGCAAGTGAGTTCATTTTTATCCAACCATATTATGACTGCTTAAATCAGAAAATAGGCAGTTTTTGCTGTAGGATCAAGAGTCACTTGCCAGTTTTAGTACTGAATGAAAACAATTGCCCTTTCTAGGTCTTGTATAATCTACTTCCTCCATTCAATCTGACCACAAAACTCTGATTTGGGTTTGTATAGCTGAAACTGTGACCTCCCATGTGGCTTGAACATCTGGACATTAAGTCCTACATTGTAAACATAAGCACATCTCTACTCATGTTTCCTGCTCAGTGTGAATGGTGAATACATAAAAACAAAATCCACCTGGCCTGTTGGATTCAAATTTGCCCTTGTTCAAAAGCATGGTCTAAAAACTTGACCATTCTTGACCTGAGACTACTAACAACTAACTTGAAGCAACCCATAACCTGGTTATGACACTTTATGAGTAAATGGAACAGCTAACTATTCCTTTAGTTATAGTGATGATTAGATAATTCAATAAATAATAGCAGTGGTTCAGAACTGAAGAGTTGGAAACCAGAAGAACCTTTGAGGTACCACAGAATAAACACAATTACTCATGGTGCCTTTTAAAAAATGCAAATTTATGGGCCCTAACTTGGACTCACTGAGTACAATTATTCATTACCATCTTTGAGAATTCACTTTCAAATGTATGTTCTTTTCCCCCTCTCTTTATTCCCACTGTAAGCAGGACACAGAAGATTGTGAGTTACCTTAGTGGAAAAATATTATCTTCTATCTGTTCAACAAATTAAATCAATATACAGACAGTGGTAAAGGAACAGCTATATACAGGAACAATTATGCCCCAACTTATGATATTAGTCTATCTGAAGAATGTATGCATGTGCCGAAGGAGTCCAAAAGCACAAAAAAGGGCAGCCGTGATTAGGGATGGGTGTTGAATATGGGAGATAGGATCACAGTGGTCACGGAAGTGCGTCCTCAGATACGTGACAGAGATGTTTCTTCAGCTTCTCCAGGGTCTGACTTATTTATCTGTCCAGCTATCCATTTGTCTCTATTGTCATACCAGCTAACTTTGTGATTACTAATAGATGTCATGGCTATCTTGATTTTGAGGTAGGAAGTGCCCTAGGAAGCAATACAACATTCTGTCCACTTAAAGCACAAATATTCCTCCATAAATGAACCAGAATGACTGTAAACAAGGATTATTTATCAGTGTAGTATGAATCTACCACTGAGAGTCTGATTGTCCCTGGGTGAATTGGTTTCTGACATAAAAGGAGGAGGATCTGACCTCGACCTATGGAAGATACACCTGTGGAGTCCATAGCAGCCAACTGTCAAATTTCCTCCCTGTCACACTGTGGGGCTGTATAGTATTCTTCAAAATATTTATAATTAATAACCAATGCCCAGATACCAATTCAAAGCATCTTTCTCTGTATGTGACAATTCAGTTGTCCCTCATTATCCTTGAGGGATTGATTCCAGGACTTCTGTGGATACCAAAATCCAAGAATGCTCAAGTCCATTACATAAAATGTTACAGGACCTGCATATAACTTACACATACCCTCTTGTATACTTTAAATCATCACTAAATCACTGATAGTACCCAACACAATGTAAATTCCATGTGTAAATTATTATACTGTATTGTTTATGAAGTAATAACAAGAAAAAAGTCTGTACATGTTCAATACAGGCCCCTTTTTTAAAAATATTTTCGATACTAGGTTGGTTGAATCCGTGAATGTGGAGCTCACAGATATGGAACACCAAGTGTATTTAAGAAACAGAGTACTCTTTTGTATGATACTTCCCCTCTCTCATTTTCAGTTTCCTTGTACGGAAAATGGAAATAATAGCAGTACTCACCTCACAGGATAATTTGAAGATCGTGCAAGATAGTAGATGTAATGCTCAGAATAGTGCTTGGCTTATTAAGTATGCAATTAATTTTAGTTATAATTATGTTATTATGGCAATTATTATTATTCTACTACAATATGGGGTCAGGCAATTCCTAGAGTAATGCTATACTGGCAGAATATATGGAAAGAGCTGGATAGTAGGTTCTTTAGCTAAGCATCAATTTCACCCTGTTAAGTTGCTGGTTCTCTTACTTAAATCCTACATATCAGATCTTTTGCCTGCTCCTGACATTTGGTAGTGACTTAATGTACAGCAGACACCCTGCCTATTGTTTTCTAAGAAATCCACATCCCGTAATAATAATCTCTAATTTACAAACCTAGAGTTTTGACTATTGTTTAGATATCGCAGTCCTGGTCTTATTGTCCGTACTTGATGTTGTCAAGACTGTTGGAGGATAGCTGTTTAACCAGGTCAATGATGAATTTTACTCTTTGGAAATAAATATGAAAGGCTTTATTTTTAAAAATTAACTACCCCCTTTTAATAATGGTCAATACCCCTTCACCATTCCTCAAGAATATCTTGGACGGGTTCCATAAGATTCCATTAGTTTTCATCTTGCCAAATCTCATTTCCCCTGCTCTGATAAGCACAGGGCTGGAGATTTTCGTACTGGCTTATATGGCATCCATTAGGGTCTGCCCTAGGTAAGCAAACACCTCAGTCTTTTTTTCTCCTTGAAGGTACTTGTTTTTCTCCAGACTCTGGGGTAATGGTTTGCCCTTCAACTTCAGCTTTCAGGTCATTTTAAGAAAAGTTATGAATTTTCAGTTCGCTCAGCATTTTTCTTGTTGTAAGGGTAGGAGTGAAGCTCTTCCCAGATCTTTAAACTACCAAATTAAAACCTGAAATTGTGTCTTACCTTTTATTTAGTTTCTATAGTCTCTCTCTATAATCTATATCAACACTACATGAATACACATAAACCAATAAAACAGAACATAAAATTCAGAAATGTCACAACTGCATTTGGGAATTTAATGGACAGTGTTGTCAATTCAAATTTCTGGGGAAAGGATGAACTGGCAGTAATTAGTGTTGGGATAACTGAAGAAACACAAGGAAATGACATCATTGAATTTATTTTTTTCTCATCATGCCTTAGAATAAATTCCAAGTGGATTTAGAAATTTGCATGAAAAACAAAACAAAACTACAATAGGACTAGAATAAAATAAAACCTTCACAAAATAGAAAAAAAATGAGAGAAATCCTTATAAACTAGGAGTATTAAGACATTTGTAAATGTGCCTAAAAATAAAGATAACGGGAGAGAAAGATTAACAATTTATTTACAAGCCTAATTTAGCTTGTCAATCTTAATGTAAAAACAGGTAATAGGAGCCTATGTACAGAGGTAATCCTAAGAGGAAAAAGCTTAGCAATTAATATTTTTGAGGAAATTGAAGATATTGAAGATAACTGAAAGAAATAATAATGGGAAATGTAATTAGAAGAGGCCCTAATAAATTATAATAAGTAATTAGAAGGAGTAAGTCTTGAAGTAGTGTTTAGGTTATTAAGTATGAAATGTCTGTTTTCCTTAAGCACTAAGTTTGACAGTTGATATCTCTGATATTTAACTTTGACATTTCTAGTTTTATTTGTATTGTGAAGGTACATCCTCAGTCTTTCAAATGCACATTTTGGGTTGTGTTTAGCTTTCAAATTTTTTTTTTAGAGCAATTTTTGTGAAACCATGGATAAGTCAAAAATTTGTGTTATTTTCAAATATGAGTTTCATTGTGGAACCAATGCAGTACAGACAGCTCAGAATATCAATGAAGTGTTTGAGAAGGATGTGGTAATGAACGCACAGTAGTCAATAGTTTGAGAAGTTCTGTTCTGATAATTTTAATCTTGAAAACAAGCCCTGTGGGCAACCCGAGACCAAGGTGGATAATGATGAGCTGAAAGCTGTAGTAGAAGCGAATCCATCTCAACCTATGTGTGCATTAGCAGCAAGGTTTGATGTTACTATTCCAACAATATTGGACCATTTGAAACAAATCAGCAACGTAAAGAAGCGGAATAGATGGGTTACAAATGAATTAAATGAGCATTAGAAGAGAATTTGTCTTGAAGCTTGCCTTTCTTTGCTGTCACAACATAAAGGCGAATCATATTTCTACATTGTATCGTTATGTGTGATGAAAAATGGATTCTTTTTGACAATTGTAGGTGTTCAGCATAATGGTTGGACAAAGATGAAGTGCTGAAATACAGTCCAAAGTCGAATATTTATTAAAAAAAAAAAAACTAATGGTGTCTGTTTGGTTGTCCAGCGCTGGTATTATCCACTACAGTTTCGTGAAACCTGGTCAATCAATGACAGTGGATGTCTACTGCAACCAGTTGGATGAAATGATGAGGATGCTTGTGATTAAGCAGCCGAGATTGGTAAATAGGGACAGACCAATCCTCTTGCAGGACTACATGTCACAAAAAACAACGCTGCTCAAACTACAGAAGCTGGACTTGGAAACTCTCTGTCATCCACCATATTCACTAAACCTTGCACCAACTGACTACCATTTATTCCAGGCTTTGGATCACATCTTGCAAGGAAAAATGTTCAATTCTCAATAAATTGTTGAAAACACCTTTTGAGATTTCATCACCACTCGCTCTCCAGGCTTCTTTGCTGCTGGCATAAACAAGCTACCTTTAAGATGGCAAAGGTGCGCTGATAGTTTAGGCACATACTTTGATTAATTGTACTGCTTCTTGTTCGAGATATATGAAACTACACTTTTGATTTGAAATCAGACATTTCATATTTAATGACCTAATATTCTAGAAATGTGCAGCAGATTTTACATAGCTTAGGCTTCATATATATCTCAACTAAACAGGAAATAACAGAATGAACAAAAATATGTTAAATATGAATTTCAAAAGGTAAAAAATGACTCTTCTCAAATACAGGATGAGCACGTTTCAAAGATTTACTTAAGTCAATACAGGGACTAGCTAGAAGGAAATGCTGGTTCAAAGGACTATAGAAGAAATAAAGTTATTCATGGGCACTGAAAGAGAGAATATTGGAATAAGATTGCTAAAATAGATTCAATACTGGTTAATGTCCTACAGTGTAATAAAACTGTAACCTTTGGAATTATCTTTCCTATGGGCATAAATCACTTGTATCTCTTCAGGAGAAAATCCATTTGACTTGCTATTGTAGAAAGATCATTTGCACTACTGTCATTTTTCTATAAGTTAATATCAACTTTTACAGAGTTATAAAATACCATATCCTATAATAAATACTAAGTTAAAAAAAACCCTACATATCCCCAGATGATTAAATTAATCTTCTAGTGGGACTTTTAGACCCACATACTAAGCTCTAGTAAAACAAACACTTAAAGGGCAGACAGTTATCCTTTGGCTTCTTTCCACATTTTTGAAATTTTTGTTTTCTTAACAACTGACTACTTTAAGCATGAATAAATGATCAATAAATGCTTAAACACTGCCTAATATATAGCATCTGTTTTTCTACACTCTAAACTCTGTGGTCTTTTCAACAAGCAGCCCCTTGACCTACTTATATTTTAAGATATTGGAAAGTAATGCTCTAGTCATTGCACATGGGTATTTGGCTCCTTTAAAAAATTTTCATTTTACAAGATAATTTAACATTTTGAAAATAGATAAGTCATTTAAAAGAGATATTTACAACTCTTTAGCATTTATTACCTTCAATTTTCTACTAAGAATATGTATTTTTTTATTTTAATATCTTCTTCACAAGATCATAAAAATTGTAATAGCATTTTGGGAAAAAATGCAAAGTATACCAAAGTCATAGTGCAGGATTTATTGTCTTTAATGAAAGCATTAACTATACTAATAGAATCATATTATTGCTGAGTTAATGTATCTCTTATGAGCATCACACCAAAATACTTTATACTCAGAAGAATGCTTAAATGCCTTAAGCTCAGGAAAGATATTTAAAATGATAGCAGCTCTTTTAAAAGTCACACTTATGTGCATGGAGAAGTACGATTGTTGAATATTATTTAGAATTTTCAATTTTCAGTTAAGGACATAACCGTGACCTTTAAACAAGTATATAGTGTGTGTGTATATATATATATATATATATATATATGTGTGTGTGTGTGTGTACACACACACACACACACACACACACACTTGTATATGTAGACTGATCAAATGATCTGCAGCCCTAATGAGTCAAGGAAAAAAAGGAATAAGATCCACTTGTAAACGTCTTAACTGTTCATGAGTTGAAATCCTAAACAAAAGAAGAAATGCATATTAGTGGAATGTTTTGGGTTTGCTCTTGTTGTTTTTGGCCAAGCAATTTTTAAAATAATAAAGATGACAAAGTGCAAAATAAGGTTGTTTAATCTTTTTTATTGTCTATAAACAAACTTCCAGACAGTCTCAAAAATCTAATCCTTCACTACTTCTAGAGTCAAGATATAGGGCCAACCTGTTGGAAAGTTTATCTTTGATCAAATGAGGAATGTAAATACCCATTTGGAAATGGAGTATTTTCTTTTTCAGTACAGACTTGGTTTTTTAAGTCTTGGAAAACAACGTTATCTCACCGTTGGAATAAAATTCTCCTTAAGTCAAGATCAGAGAATGGACCTATGGAAAAGAGAGTCCTGATTTTGGTCTAAAGCTTAAGTGAGACAGGCAAAAATTTTCCTATGCTTTCATGACTTCTTCCTCAGACCACCAAGATTAGGGGTTTCCGCACAGAAACTTAGAGCCAAAACCTCATATATTTAATTCCAGCACTATACTTTTCCATTAAAAGGGATTGGTTTCCTTGATTGTTAAACATTGGTATTAGCTAAAGAAACATACACACACACATGAGTTTAGGAAAATGTGTAAAACAGGTCTTTGAGGTAGGCTTATTCATATTTTCCTAACCATATTGAATTCACGTTGAACTGAGAGGTTAACAGTAGTATCCCTATTCTATTCATCTCTTTCCCCAGCCCTTCAGTTACTAACATGGATTGTCAATTATTCATTTTTATTAGGTTCCAATCTGATGATTCCCAATGTACGTTTATATGCATGTATTTCTATGTATGTGTGATTGCATGTGTGAGTATGGTTGTGTAGGTGTGTGTGTGTGGTTATGCCTGGGCATGAAGGAAGTGTTGGGAAGTGGATGTGGGGAGGGGATGGGGAAGTCCTATAGATACTCTAATTTGGGTTGTTTTTTCCATTTGAAAGGTCCCCTTTTCTTCACTCTTCCAGAAACATTGTCGGCCAATCAAAACTATTATGGCATCCAATAAATTCTTTTACCCCATCAAAACTAGTACACTGCTGGCTCTGTGATGAAATACATACATCTATCCATATCAAAAACTTCAGCTGTGATTCTAAGAATTAGATCTTTTTGACTATTCCTGTCCTGCACAGTCTTTATAAAAGTCACCTCCAACTTTCAGAATCACTACTCTCTCCAGAATCATTTCCACTTTTCTCTACCCTCAAATTTGCTTGGTGAATTTGGTAGCCGAGTGAGACAATTACCAGTGAACCTACAGAGAAAATAAGGAAAAGCAAATGTGAGATTGAATGATGAATTCTCTGCAGGAATGAGTTAGAACATGTTCTAAAACGCAACCAAAAGCACCCCACAGAGTGGACTGAGGTGGCCAAATAGACCCAGAATGTCAGCCCATTATGTCTTCCACATAAGCCAGATGGGGGGAAATAACTAGGTTTAGACGATTGATGTATACTTTCATCCAAACAGCCTAATTTTAAGCATCTTAGAGCTCATATCCTAAACGTTTTGAAAAATAAACGTAATGCCTGACTTGGAAAAAGTATCAAATAGAAATTGGCAAAAGGAGGGTGAAGTCTCTATCTTCTTCAGTTTTTTTTTTTTTTTAAGTGCCTTTCTAGGTCACCTTACCCAGTGAAGACATTGAAGACCTTATTTTTTTTCTCTCTCTCTCTCATTTAATGGAGTAAATCTATCAAGTAAACATCATCAAGATGTGAGAAACTCTCAACACCAAACACAATATTTATAGTGGAATTTTAATGCTGTTATATATGTCATAAATATCATATTTGTCATATTTATATTTGTCATAAATATCATATTTGCCCTGGATGAGGTTACCTACAGGTTTCACTTTTTAAAATTGAAATAATATCCTCATTCCTGTGACATAGGAAAACAAAATTATTTTTCAAATGATATTTCATTTGAAATTTTTTAAATAGAATTTTCCTATGATATTTTATTCATACTGGATAAGCATGCACTTAGAAATTTGAATCCTAGCTTCTTCACCTCCTATCCCTGTGACCTTGAGTACAGAGTTATTTAACAAGTTATTTCAACTTTCTATTTCTCAGCTTCCCTAAATGTAAAATGGAGATAATAATAAGTCTCCCAACATAGGGTTGCTGTGAGGATTAAATATTACAACATTTGCAAAGAGCTGGAAACTGCCAAGCATATAGTGGAAGAGATGTGAGGGATTGATGAATAAAATTTCAAATGACTGACTTGGGATTGGCTAGTAAAACTGTCAAAATCTTTTATTAAATTTTGATGATAAAAAAACATTAGCATCTCAATACATTCTAAAACCAAAGGAAACTGTCCCAACAATTGCATTGAAGAAATATTCTTCCTATCAAACTACGAAAACTAAAATAAGGAATTGTGCACACTGCTGCTAAATTTCAGCATGCCTTTGCAACAGGAATCACGAAGCCAGTGGCTAGTACAGTATTATTTCAGCTCATCTAAGCTCTGCTCCATAAGCCATTTGAGCTTGCTGGGGTTCAGCTTCCTCATCCATAAAAGAGGGATAGTTATTCTTTTAGGCATGAAAAAAATTTTCTATAAGGATAAATCATATACAAATTACAGAAAGTTAATTCTAAATATTAAACAACCTTAGAAATCACCTCATCTATAGCAATCTCCCTCATTCAAAATTATAGAGAATAATAATAAAATCCAGAAAGAGAATATAATGTGCCAAAAATAGCTATACCCTCCCCCATCATGGGGGTGACAGTTAATATTCACTGCCAATACTCCACAGTGGATCACCAGCTCATCCAAGGACATCTAAATCTAAATTCATCATACAGTTCTGGCCTGTGGAAGACCCACTTTTTCTAACATCCATCCAAAGAGGAGAATTTGGAAATATTTAACCGGAAGAGGGTTTATGCAAAGGAAATAAAAATGGGTTGCTGCATGTATACAAAGAAAGCAGAAAAAATATTCTGGAAGCCCAGCATGGAATTAGATCAGCAAAATTTGCCTTCAAGTAAAGGTAGCAGGATTTTTCCCAGTGCTTTCATTATTTCCTCACCAACTTAAGGTCTAATACAGATACAAACTTCTGGATATTAAGGAGTTTCCGATAGTCCTAAATTGCCTACCATCAGATCAAAGAAGTTTGTACATAGCAGATTGCCTTACAACAAATGGAAATTTAAAGCATTATGCCATGTATATGTAACATAGTAGATGAGATGTTTTTTAATGAGAATTACTTATACAATAGATGTTTTAAAAGTATATATTTAAATATTTAAGGCAGAGAATTCTATTTTTATTAAATGTTTTAAATGTTCTAAAAACAAGATAGGTCTAATGTAGTCTTCTAGTCTTTTAATTTTAGATTTTCCCAAGGTTAAAGCTGTTTGTTTCATATGTTTATGTTTGATAAATTGATCAAGACATATCTAGCAAGAATAAATTGATGTACTATGTGGAAAGCCCAGGTGACTTATGTTTAAACAGGTGGATTGTGAGTCAGTCTGTGGAGTTCAGATTCTCTTTTCATAATTTTCTAGTCTGTGCCTTGGAATGAGTCATTTAACATATCTTTGTCATAATTCGCTTATATGAAAAATGGGGATATTTTTGAAAATATACAAGGGATAATGCATGCACTTAAAACACCTAGGAAAATCTGGACCAGACATTTTGTAGCACTCAATAAATTTTACCCATTTATATATACACATTAAATTTTTATAGAAAAATAGCCAATCAATGTAAGGAAATTATAATTTAATCATTAATTTAAAAATGTGTACTACATTTCTACAAAATTTCCTTTTCTAAAAGTTCTATGAACTTGCTCTTTTTGGAGGGTGCAAGTATGTATGATTGTGATTCCAGTAATTACTCAGCCTGCCTATAATACTCATTCTGACAGATGGGAACAGTGTTGTGTATATATATATATTTGTTGTATTTAGCTATGGAATAAATCCAATACCTATTGATTATATCTATGTGTACACTTTTCTTATTGTGATTCCCCTATCATTCAGGTGGTGTTTGCACTGGCAGCACTCCACTCCTAGAGATACAGCCCGGAAAATCTTGTCTTCTGATAAACTGAAGGGTAAGGGAATAAGGAGAAGAGGAGCTTTGAAGAAGTGAAGTGTTGAGGCCACTGGCTTCATCATCACTTACAGAATCCAGTACCTTTCATCCTAGCATCACTGGGAACAGTAGCCTGGGCACTTGTGTACAGACAAACGTGCATGTGCACACACATGCCTGCACCCTCCGACCCCCCACGCTTAAATGCAGCACTCTGTCATGAAGAGGTGAAGAACTTTTTTTTTTTTTTACTCCAACACATTATTAAATTAGAAAAGACTACAGAAACTTTAGGGTATTATTTGAGTCAATTACAATCTTTTCTTTCCCTTCCTTCTCTTAACTTAAGTGATCAGAAAGTAGTCATACTATTAATAGTTAATAAAATAGCAGTGCTAGAATATAACTTTTAATCAAGGTCGGCTTTAGAGGCAAATAGGATAAACATCTACTCATGTGGTATAACTTGAAAGACACAATGAATAACTACTTTTCCCAGTTCATTCAACATTGAAACTGAAATTCCATCATCAAAGTTTCATTCACTGAATTTCTAGGAATAGTAAAATGCCTAGAGTTCTTTAAACGGTGAATTGTGATATCATTCTTTGTATTTTTAGTGTGGAAAAGTTCAAAAAAAATTTGCCATCATAAGATCAAGCTGTGTAGCAATGATAAACAAGACAGGGACTTTTGGGAAACAAATGCACCACTGAAGTCTGCCATATCGAGGATACTTATGAAAAACAGTTCTACAGGACATGAAATGAGACCTGCTAGCAATCTAGAATTCATGGAAGAGGGGCTTATAGTAAGGAGAGAATTTCTAAAAAGGTAGAGAAAAGTGTTCATCTATACCATCTGCCTTTATATTAACATATAGGCTACTGCCCTTTTATATAGGTTTTGCATATTAGCTAAACATGTAAGTATGAGGGATATATTATCCCTATCCTTTCCACGATCATAAAGTCATGCATGCAGCCTGTGATAACATTCAAGTATATGTATAGAGAGGAAATAATTTTCATCATAACAAGAAAGTGTTTCTGCTACATTCACCCTGAAAGGCAAAAGAGCTTGCACAGACCACATTATGTCTTCCTTAAGGATTATTTCAAATACTTCTTGAAACATTTATGATATAAATAAAGCCAATGAATGTCTGTATTGGGAACTGGGAAGACTCAGGATGCTACTTTTTAGAAAAGTTAGCATGTCTCCTTAGTAAGACTCTATGTCTCACTGGACTTAGCTACATCACTGAGGCTTTGGAAAACGTTGGCACATTCACTAATAATGACTGATTATACTTTAACTATTTTTAGCTTCCTTTACTTCCTTACTACCACTCCATTTACACTTGAGTTCTTAATGAGACAGGCTAAGAGATGTCGAGAGGAAATAAAATTTAAGGCCTGTAAAGACAGAAACAATGTTCCACAACCAAGTTTGAATTACTGGTTATTTTCACACAAATGTATGTTATTGAAGAAAAAATGAACTTACAAATTTAAATTTTCTGATTTACATTAAAAGAAAATATCTTTAAAAAATAGTATTGATTGCATGTTATATAAAGACTAGTCTGGTTTTTAAAACTACAAATTTGAGAATTCTGAAAGTCAATATACTAAACACTAGTTTATTTAAACTATTTATCACCTTGTAGTCTCTCATAATCAATCTCTTCAGTATTCCTTTATTTTGAAGAAAACTTTTGGCATTTGAACTATTAGTTTTTTCCTTTGATTACACCAAAGTTTTTTCCTTTATGTGGATTTTATTTATTGAAAGTTATTAAAGTCATGAGCCAAATACCTTTTAGCATATTGGATCATACAGATCGTTTAAGAATGTTCCTCTGTTTTTCTTTCTTCTGTCATCTTGTTTCTCCTTTTGAATGTGATATATTGGTCTAGACCATGATATTGAAATGCTTAAATCTCTCAAACATTTTCCTTTTTTTTTTCCTTCAATAAAATTCAAAATCCTTACAATTGTCAGCCTTTTAATATCGGCAAAACAAGATTATAGTATGAATAAAGGGGAAATAAGTCCCTGGATTTCAGGAAAACAGACTTAACTAACAGTGATCCACCTTCAATTTTTTTCCAAGGGCAAATTATTAATTTGGGAATGATCTTAGTTCTTGGCATCTTTCCCTTTTCATGGATATGCTTACGTTTGGACCATTGTGACAGCCTAAAAGATATCACATTACAAATGGAAAGATAAAAATGATTGAATATCCTCAACCAAAAGAAGGCAAGAACATAAAATTAAGATTTAAAAGATGGTATAGGTTTCCTATTTCTGATAAAGGAAGACTAGGTTATATTAGAATGACCCTCATGCCTATAAAATTTGTAAAACTCTGAAGAAAACATATATAAATCAAATATATGTATACATGTAACATATAAAACAGTGTTACTATTTGATGTAACATAATTACTTCAGTATGTTACTATAATTCTTTGAAGGTATTTTAGAGAAATTAAGGAAAAATCAAAACTGGAGAGGTTTTGGCCATAGAAAGCAAAAATTTTACCCATACAGGGTAAGATCTATGTTTGTATGGATTTTCTCCTGAAGAAACTTCCTGGCCACTACAGAGCAACAAATTAAATTCACTAAGAAATCTATAGTCTTTTTGTCTGAGGAGTTAGAGGGCAGGTAGAAAGAAGTGAAAATCCCCCAGAGTGATAGGTGGTACCCAATGTATTTGTTCAAAGTCTTCTCAAAAACCTGGTGGTCTGGTAATTTGCCTATGCATGACATGAGACTTCAGAGAGCCCAAGGTAAAAGCACAGCTCTCTGGCTGGAAAGCTGAGCAGAAGTATTTGCCAATGGCTAATGCAGGGGACAAAATTTGCAATTTGAATCCTGTCATTCTAGAGGCTTGTTAAATTTATACGGCTTTCCATTGCTCTCATGGATGAGCCACACTTTAGGAAGAAAGACCTACTCTACAGACTAAGAATTTTCCCCAGAACTAAGAACAAAATCAGAATTATCCTGCCCTAACAACTTGTGAAACTAAATTTCACAATATAAATATAATACCAGTAATGTAAGTGCCTGAGAGAAAAATATTCAACATGTTTGAAGGACAATAAGATAATTCAGAGTGTATATGAAATATACAAAGTCTAAAATACAATAACATTTTCTAGATGTGTACAATCAGAAAAAAATGAGCTAGGTCAACAGAAAAAAGTCAATTATGAATAATCCATAGAGAAACAACATGTTGGAATTTATATGTGAGGCCTTTAAAATATCTATAGTACATGTTTAAGAAAGCAATTGGAAGGATTGTTATATTGTGTAAAAAGGTGAAGGATTTTAGGAGAAACCTGAAAATTATATGTAAGAAAAAACTGAAATCAATGCTTAAAACTGAAAAATAAAATATATCAACTTTTTTAAAACATAGATAAGATAAATGGCAATTTGGATACAAAAGGATCAGAAAATTTGAATAAAAATAAATATAGAAATAATTAAAACTGAAACATAAATGAAAAATAAAAGTAATTGAAATAGAGATTCAATAACTTTAAAAGTGGTTAAACCTACATGTAACTGAAGTCTCAGAAGGAAAGAGTATGGAGATTAGACCAGAATGTATTTTAAAAATATTATTTAATCATTTGAAAGTTTAATGAATAAAATCAAATCATAATCCACAAACTCAAAGATCCACAATTAGGATAAATATTGAAAACACACACACACACACACACACACACACACACACACACACACACTCCAGAGGAAAATGATAGTCAAACTGCTCGGAAACAAAGGCAAAGAGAAATTTGAAAAATAATTTTTATTTTAAAATATTAGGGGATACAAGTGTTCTTGTTACATGGAGGAATTGTATAATGCTGAAGTCAGGGCTTTTAGCATACTGGTCATCAGCATAGTACACATTGTACCCGATAGGTTAGTTTTTATCCCTCACCCCTCTTCCAACTTACCCGCTTCTTAGTTTGCAATGTCCTTTATATTACTTTAGACCCTGTATAATCATTGTTTATCTCCCATTTATTAGTGAGAACTTGTGGTGTTTGTTTTTCCATTCCTGAGATATTTCACTTAGGATAATGTTCTCCAGTTCCATCCAAGTTGCTGCAAATGACATTATTCCATTCCTTTTTATGGCTGAGTAGTACTCCGTGGTATATATACACCACATTTTCTTTTTCCACTCATGAATTGGATGGGCACTTAGGTTGATTTTACATGTTGAGAAGGCTGCTGTTAGTCTGATGGGTTTTTTCTTTGTAAATTACTTGATGTTTTCACCTCATGGCTCATAGGAGTTCCTCCTTGATGCTGACTTTGGCCAGTCTAATGACTAATATGCTTTGGTAATGCCCTTTTTGCAATGAATCTCCCAGGTGTGCCTGAAGCTTCTTGTCTCTGGATGTCTACATCTCTACCAAGACCAGGGATGTTTTCCTCAATTATTCCTTCAAATAGATTTTCCAGGCCTTTTGCTTTTTCTTCTTTATCATCAAAGATGCCTATGATTCTTATATTTGGTCATATTACATAATCCCTTAATTCTTGTAGACTTTGTTCATTTCTCTTGATTTTTTGTTCTTTATTTTTGACTGAGTAGATTAATTCAAAAGAGTTGTCTTCAAGTTCTGAAATTCTTTCTTCTGTATGATCTAGTCTATTCTTAAAACTTTTCTCTGTGTTTATATTTTCCTACATGAATTTTTCATTTTTGGAAGTTCTATTTTTTTTAAAATATATCTATCTCTTTAGTAAATTTTTCATTCATTTCCTGAGTTATTTTTCTAGTTTCTTTGAATTGGTTTTCCATTTTCTCTTGGATCTCATTGAGCTTCCTTACAATCCATATTTGGAATTCTTTATCTGTCATTTCAACATTTTCATTTTGGTTGGGATCCATGGCTAGAGAGCTGGTGTGCTCCTTTGGGTAGGGGGATCCTTTTATTCTGATTTTTCAAACTTCCAGAGTTCTTGTGCTGATTCCTTCTCATGTGGAGCAGCTGTTACTTCTAGCTTTTGTATTTTCTTTTTTTTAGATGGAATTTTTTTCCCCTCACTCTTAAGAGTGTGCCTGTAGCATATAGTGGGTAAGGACCTTTGGCTTTGCTTGTGCATGCTTTGATGTAGGTCTAGGTTCAGGATGGATATCTTGGTTATAGATGTCCTTAGTGTGGTGTTTTTGTCAATTGCTAGTTATTTGTAGGCTGTAGTGGTGGTGTACTATGTGTGTGGGTAGATTCCCTGTCTTTTGTTGACAAGTGGAGATGGGGCTCTTTGAAATTCTTTCTCTTTCTCCAGCTCTGTGGACTTCTTAACAGTACAAATTATTTCGAGATGCCCAGTTTAATCTCTAAGGCAGTAGGTGGTGCTTGTAGGTAAAAGTCACCCATGCCCTATATGCATTAGTAAATGCTGTAATGGGCTATACAAGTTGTCTTCCCTGCCAGTAACTGGCACTTGGAGGAAAGAGCCAGGTGCAGTGTGTTTTTTAGGACCTGTGATGGGCTCTAATCAATCAGGAGAAGCTCTTGGATGCAACAGGTGGGGGATGGGTCCCTGGAGCTCCTAGCTACCTCTTCTTGTGCTCCACCATAGCCAAGGCAGGTAGAGGAGTGAGGCTGGGTGGTGCTGGGACAGGTGAGTCTGCGTTTAGGCTCCACAAAGGTGGGCCCAACAGCCATCACAGCAGAGGTTGAGGGGAAGCTCCGAGACTGCCAGGGAAAGCCACTAGGGATGGGCCGAAGCAGCTCCACCAAGTCAAAAGTCTGCTTGAGGGGGAGGAGCCATCTGGGATTCACAGTCAGGTAGATGGGAGTGGGTCTTGCTCTTCTCCCTCTCCTTTTGCCCCATGGATCTCCGTCTGGGGGTCTGGCCACAAGCAGCAGCCCAAACTAGCTGAGCTCACCGGCAATGGCACCACAGGCTCCACGCTTCCTGCCCATGATCTCACCCTGGACCAAAAGTGTGGCTTTCCTGTGGGGGGAGGGTGCTCCATGCATGCTTTGCAGCTCAAACTCACACTGCGCTGTCCTTTCATTCTGCCCATGTGAGTGACCTCACCTCCCAAGATTAATTTTCAAATCTTCCCTCTGTGCCCCCGAGCAACACAATCAAGTCCTGGGAGTACTGGATCTGACCTGTGGGTCTGTCCTCTGATCCCCCAAGTTCAATCCCTGACCATGCCTGGGAGAAGCATGCTGGTCCTGAGTTGCCCATGGAGTGCTCAAGCAGGCTTAATGTCCCTCCACTTCAGGGTATGCCCTGCTTGGCTTGAGCAGCCAGGTAGGCAGCACTGGAGAGGGCCAGTGGGAAGGGAGCTCACAGTCTGAGTACCTGTTGGTCCTCTGCAGACCTTTAAGAGGAAAGGTATGAGCCCCACTCTCTGTGGAAGCCGTGGTGTGGTGGGCATACCAATAGAGGAGAAGTAGCCACTTCTGAGAGCTCCAGCTCAATTGTTCCTGAGGTACCTGTGCTGACTCACTTGAGAACTGCCAGGGCTGCATGGGCAGTTGTAGGAGGGGGAGAGGAGGAGAAGGAGAAGAGTATGAATGGAGGAGACCTGGCACTCTGGTCTCCTTTGTCCCAAGGGGCTCCCTGGGCTTGCTGCACTCCTCTCTACCCTGAAGGTAGCCCACCCTGAATGTCCAAGCTCTGGGATCACACAGTTCCCCTGGGACCCACTAGCCCTCTGTGGCCACTGCAGTCTGGGCAGTTGTTGGGAAATGTTTTTGTGGGGACCACTGACAAGAAAACTGAAGGGCTGAAGCTCCCTCGGGAGGACAAAGCATGCAATGGGTGAAGAAGAAGTATGGTGCCTGCTGCCTCAGCTCAGGTCTGTGGTGAGGGGGAGGGACACTAAGGGGGCTGGCCACCCAGTGCTCTGTCCTTAAGAAGATCATAGTTCACTGGTGGCAGCAGCCGTTGGGCTTGTGAGAGTAGAGAAGCTATCCAACAGTTCAGGAGCCTACAGTCTCCCAGAGGTGTGAGGGGAGGAAAAACAAACCTACCCTTTCCATGGGGTTCCAAATTCCTCAGGGATTGATCTCTGCCAAAATCTCGCTCCTTTTTGTTCTGCTCCACAAGTTCTTCCGATGGAATCTGCAGTAGGAGATTTTGGAATTGCTTTGCCCTTAGAATCACACCTGGGTTAGGCTTTTTTTCTTGCACCTATAACTTTTTCTGATATGATCTGGTAACCAATGTCTCTAGTCAGCCATCTTTGCTTCTGAGCCAAGAGAAATGATTAAAAGTAATCAAAGAAAAAAGACATGGTATATCATGGGTATAACAATGGAAATGGGAATCACCTTCTAATATGAAACAGTAGAAGCCAGAAGGCAATACAGAGACATCTTTAGAGAGATAAACAAGACAGGGACGAAATGTTGACCTAGTAGAATTTTGGATGGTTCTCTATAGGCATGTTTATCTGAACCAAAGTTCAGAGAATTTATGAAGTAGTTCTTTACTGCAAAAAATATTCCAGTTCATTTTCCAAGTTTAAGAAAATAGTTGCTGTATGGAAATTTGGTAGAAATAAAGAGTCTTAGAAATGATAATTTATAAATACATATAAAAATACTTTTTCATAAGTTCTTTAAAAGTGAGTTGGATGCTTAAAGCAAAATAGTTATAATGTGAAGTTTAAAATTTATTTAGAAATAAAATATATGATAACAATAATCCAAAAAATGGAAGAGATTTTAAGTGGAATTAGAATCTTCTAAGTTTCTTATATATTTTGCAAAGTGGAATATTATTAATTCAAAATAGACTGTAGAAAGTAAGAATGCATATTAAAATCCCTAAAGAAACCAATACAAATACAGAAAAAGTATAACCAAACAACCAATAGAAGTGATGGAAGAATTTTAAAAATGGTCAAGTAACCCTACAAATATAGGTGAAGAATAAATAGAAAACAAAAAAAGAAACAATTAGTATGATCACAGAATTAATTCAAAAAGTCAATACTTATTTTAAGTGTCAGTGGGCTATATATTCCATTGAAAGGCAGTGATTGCCGACTATATACATAAGAAATCAAGTTACAACTCTATGCTGTTCACAAAAATGCTCTTTATTAATGGTAGTTCAAACACTTGAATTAAAGAACAAAAGTTGTAGTTTGTTAACTTATTTCTTCTGTTGCTTGGATAAGTCATTTTATTTACTTATGCTTCCACTTCCTCAGGTCAATAAAGAAATATAAAATATGCCTTGCTTATTGTAAGGCAACATTTATTGAAAAAGTATGATGCAACAGAAAAGCCCAGGACTGGTAATTGGATGTAGATTGTAATCCTAGATCTTTAGTATTAAAGAATTGTGCAACTGTGGTAACTCTTTGAATTCCTTTGAGCTTCAGTTTTTCTATAAGAATAGCAACAGTGTTGGATGAAGACATTTCTCTGTGAAAAGTCTTTGAAAGCTACAAGATGATTGAAATGATTATGCTAGAAGTATTAATCATTGTACTTGCTCAATCAAGACTTTTAAAGGAAACTGGCTATTCAGAGTACTCATAGAAATTGAATATACATGTGGCATAGAAAGCCACTTAAAAATAATTCGTTCCTCTTGCTATAGTTTTAAAAATCTGGGTGGTGGAGTCTCTGGACTCTTGCAAAGTTAATATCCATACACTCTCTATAAATCTACGACCTAGTACTGATATTTTTTTAAAAACCAAGCAGGTGTTAGTAGTGGAATAGGAAGAAAGAGATATATCTAGTTTTAGTTCAGGTACCTTAATGTTGGGATACTATGAATATTTTAAACTTCTACTCTTGTTTTTTATAGATATGCTTTTATTGCAGAAATGGGCTCTAGTACCACTATTTATAAATACTATCCTTAGCATTCCTCTTTTACAAAATTTTATGAAATTCTCCTTACTATTCTAACTATCCTATGCATGTTATTAAAGTAAATTCACTTCATTGGAGCTAGCATGAGTAGGTGTCTGTCCTTGGCCATCAATATTGCCCAAACAAAATAGTGATGTAAAAAGTAAATTATGAATAAGTCAGTAGCCTAAATTATTCCTACTTCATATTATAAGGGACACTCACAATATCAATTAAAGCCAGTGATTCTTAATGTTTCTTATATACTATTTATTCCCTTGATAACTATGTACTTCCTCAAACTATTTTCAAAACCGTAAGTAAAAAGCATGTTTTTTTGTCTCTATGAGAATGGGGTAGGACATCAAGGAATCAAAAAGGAAATTCTTTAAGTCAGCTCTTAAGGACTGTAAATGTCCATAATGCAACTCTGTGGTGAGAATTATGAGGAACCACCCTCCACAATGTGACATCCCTACATCAATTATTCATTCCTGGAAGTTGAAGACAGGCTTGCTCCCTGAAGAGCTGAAACCAATGAATAATGGGAAAATTGGTGGAACTGACAAATTCGATGAGTAGAAAAAGTAAACAAAACATCATTATGCAAATTAGTACAATTTCTATGGAAAACAGTATGGAGATTCCTCAAAGTACTAAAAATAGACCTACTATTTGATCCAGCAATCCTACTAGTAGGTATTTACTCAAAGGAAAACAAGTCTTTCTATCAAAAAGATATCTGCACTCGAATGTTTACTGTAGCACAATTCACAATTACAAAGATGTGCAATCAATCCACGTGCCCATCTATTCATTAGTGGATTAATAAAATGTGGTATATGTATACCATGGAGTACTACTTCTCAGACATAGAAAAGGGTGAATTAATGCCTTTTGTAACAATTTAGATGGAACTAGAGACCATTATCCTAAGTGAAGTATCTCAAGAATGGAAAAAAAAAACACCACATGTACTCACTATTAAATTGGTACTAACTGATGAGCACACATGTGCATAGAGGGAAGTAAAACTCAGTGGAAATCAAGCAGTAGAGAGAGGGGTGGAGGGGAAGGGTAAAATGGGTACCATGAACACTATTTGGGTGATAGGCACAGTTATAGCCATGACTCACACATTACAAAAGCAATCCATGTATCCAAAAACGTTTGTACCCCATTAATATTTTGAAATAAAAAAAGAACATAATTATCAGGAAAGTACAACTAAATAATGAATCTCAGCACAAAGTGAAAAGAACAATTTGATTATAAAATGAATTAGGCCAGGGGAGGAGCCAAGATGAAGGATGAGACAAGTTGCCAGTCAGAAGGTTTCTGCAAACAAGATGAATTTTAGAAGAAAGAGAAAAAAAAATAAGCTAGCAGAGAAACATAGATCGGGTGAGGGTCAGAAGGAAGGGTTCCTGAAACTACAGGAGACTCCACGGGAAGACGTTGCGAAGGAGAACTGGAAGGAGAAAGGTCCCGAGAGGCTTGGAGACCAGCAACGAGGGTAGATGGAGCGGTTAACTTCCCCCTCCCTTGCATCCCGGACTGTCGGTGGGCTCCTGAGCGGCTGGAGAGACCTGCCGACACCAGGCCAGAGACGGCTGCCGCCAGTGAGCAGTGGCCTCTTGCTGACTCAGCGCCGGGCTCCCAGCCTGCTCGGGGCACCTATCCGGGCACAGACCCGAGCCTATCAGCAGATGCCATATTACTCCATTCTCTCCTTCCCCATCTGTACCTGTGCGTGGCCAGAAAGACAATTTAGCCATCACACAGAGGCATCTCCAACGAACAGGACCATTCCTTTAGGGGCCCTACAGAAGACTGAGAGGTACTCAGACTGCGAGTTCCCTACCCGCCAGCCCTCCCAGGTGCTACTTGCCTGAGGACTCTAGGAGAGTGGGGCAAATCACGAGGTGGAGTGAAATCGATCCAGCTTGGGCACCCTGTAGGTGATTCAAGACCAGCACCTCCTCCCCTGGCAGGGTCTGGGATTGATCTCCAGGGTCCAGGGGAAAGACCGGCAGACCAGAACTTGTACACCCAGGTCACGATCGCACTGCCCTGGGGCACAGAGGAGAGATCTGTGAAAGAGCCTACTGAGGAGTGTGTGCCTTCAGGAGCAGATCAGCATGCCTGACCAGCAATCCTCCTCCTAAAAGAGGGCTGTGCACCCAGCTCAGGCTACGATCCTGGGTAGGGAACCTCCCAGCCCACGTCACAGCCAGGGGAGATCCATCGGCCTGAGGCCCCGCTTGCTGGCAGAGGCCTGGGAGAGGATACGGAGAGGGGGAGATTGGAGGGGAGCGAGACCTGCTCCAGAGTGGGGTCTTGGACAGCTCCACCCCCCAAGCCCAGACTTTGAGCTGAGTGGAGCCATTTCAGCCCCTCTGCACAGAAACAAAGAGCAGAACTTTGACCCCTGCTAACAGCAGCTGTGGAGCCTGAGGGCAGGCTTAACCAACCCAGCCCCACCCAGACTCACACCCCTCACTGAGGTGAAGAATAAGAACAGACCTGGAAATCCCAGGACCCCACCCACCACCTGAGGCAAAAGAGGGCCTCTCTAGAGGAATAAGAGCTAGCTACAAAACCGAAAAATAGCACCGCAGCTTGCTCCTCCCTGCAAGTGCCACCTACTGACAGGGAGGTCATCGTGCACACACTTTTACTGCATCTACTGATCCATCATAAAGGGTGTGGTGGAATATCACCCGCAAAGACCACCTACTGGCTCAGAGACTAAACAGGGCATGTCATTATCCAAATGAAAATCTAAAGGCAAGAAGGAACAACTGATCGAGATGGGAAGGAAACAATGAAAGAACTCTGGAAGTATGGAGACTCAAACGGAAGGAACACCCCCAAAGAGGAACAACAACTCCCCAGCAATGTACA
>CAUYRB010024394.1:0-10805 GCA_963574695.1 Propithecus perrieri
GAACCTTTTAGGGGTGATGAATATGTTTGCTGTCTCAGTTGTGGCAATGGCTTCACAGGGGTACATATACCTCAAGAGTGCACTAAAATAGGTACAGTAGATTGTATGTCAATTATGCCTTGATAAAGCTAGTTCTTAAAAAAAGATATTGTTATCTACGACCAAATTTCTTCCTAGGGTAGTATCAGTTAATATTCCAACTAGGAGTGTGTAAATCCCTTCTCACCGGAGTCTTGACACTATTGGGTATTATAATTTTTAAGCATCCTTGATTAATTGGATAGGTAAAAATAATATCTAATTGTTTTATTTTGTAGACGTTTTATTTCTGGTAAGTTTGAAATTTAAAAAATGTTTATTGGTCATTTGTACTTCTGTGCCTTTTTTTGTTCATGTCTTTTATTGCTTTGGGGCTCTCTGTCTTATACATTTATATGTGCTCTTTATATATTACGGCTGCTAACCCTTATGTTTATTTCATATACTTTTTTCCAAGTTTATGGTTTTCATTTTTATGGAGAATTTTTGATACAAAGGAATTGTAGAAGTTATAAGGTTAAATCAGTCAAACATTCCTTTATGTTTTTCCTGCTTCCCTAACGTGCAAATTTTAATTCTGGAAAAATGAGCAATCAAGTGTCTTAAAATTTCTTATTAAACAAGAGCGAATGAGGCTGTAGTGTGAGCCTATGAGGCTTTTCTACATAGTAATACGTGTGAGTTTGGTGACAATTGTTCCAGCCCTTTTAAGGTCATCATTTTCTAAATTTATCCTGTTGCAGAATTCTTTTTAATGTAAAAGATTGTGGCCCCCACATGACAGTGATTATACTTTCAGCATCTGATGATGGAGAATATATAATGACTAAAAACTCCTGCAAATTCAGTTACTTTCAAAAATGAATTTGCATTGCATTAATCACCACAGCACTCACGTACATTTTGAGAAATGGCGCACTTATGTGTGACGCATGTATTCTGTCCACAGGTGACGTTTGGTATGTTTGAGAACGCACAGCCCCGTATAACAATTTCAAGGCCCTCCAAGTTTGGAACCCCGCATCTTTATAGGTGGAGCAGAGACTCAGATATTTCACCTACGTTGAAACCTGTCCCTTTCTCTAAACTGCCTTCACCTGGGAGTTGTGGGGACATGGGGCTGGGGCTTTTGGGGAGCCCGACTTTGGCATAAGTGGGAATACTAGTAAGCTTTTGAAAACTTTTGTCTTCAACCCACCTTTTTCAGTTTTGAAGAAGCATCTTATTCAAGTGTCCTGGGGGTGGGTGACAAAGATATTGACTATATTGTTCTCAGTTGTTTCCTTTCCCATTGCAAATGTTTTTACCCAGAATAATATGCATGTGGCTTTTCTTGGTCCCTTTGTCACTTTCTTTCAGCAGACTTGAAGCAGGCCTGTTTAAACGAGATAACACGTGAACTGCCTAGCACAGGGCCTGGCTACAGTACATGCTCAGCAAATCTTTGTTCTTCTCCCTTCCATCTTCTCTTTGACAGCAGGTTCCAAGCTCACTTGCAAATATGTCATTGATCTCACAGCAAATATGTTTTGGCTTAGCACTGAGTCCACTCAAAAGGAGGAAGAGAATTATTTAAATTATTGAAATGCCTTAATCCATAAGCTCACATAAAAGTTGTTTTGAACTCATAGTTTTATGCACTTTGGCTCCTGTGTTCCATCTATGGGTGGTTAATATCTCTTGCTATTACATACCGGGCTAAATATCTCTTGCTGTCACACACTTTAAAAATTCAGGTTTGAAATTTTCTTTTTGTTGAACTTGCAATGGAGTGTTGGATTCCTTGGTTCATTTTTAAAAAAGCCCTTTATCAAAATGTTAAGCTTGGTTAATTTGCATAAAATATTTCCTCTGCAATTTACTCTCTATTACTTCTGAAGCACAAATTGCCTCTGCGGCAGCGTGGGGTGGTTGTGATGGCACTCAAGCTATTAGGGCTTGCAATTCTAGGAATGAACAAGTCTCAGGTTTGAAGCTCAAGGAATAAATTGGAATCTTGTCTTGACTCACTTTTGTGGGTGATCTGATCTGAAGAAGAAAGGGAAGAAAAGGAAGCAGGGGTTGCAGAGAGAGGGTTCAAAGGCCTGGGTTGAGAATGCAGAAGGGTGTGTTAGGGTGGCGATGTGGTGTGTGCTCTCCTGTGCTCGGGGAGCGTGGAGGAAGGAGGAAGGAAAGCCTTGAGGTTTTCTGCTCAGAAAGCAGCTCAGTGACAACAGATCTAATGGGCATTTACAGCCAGATTCTTCTGCCTAAAATGTAGCTCCTGTCCCGCCATCCCTCTGTTCTGCAGCCTCTGCTGCCTCCCGACTAGCCCAGAACCAACTCCACATTCGGGCAGGGAGTCAGAGCAGCCGGCGGACGTCAATGTTGAAGGAAATAAGCAAGCTTCAGTGCACCCAGCAGGCTGCTGGGAAACCAGAGGCCAAGAGACTTTCCGGGGGCCTTAGTGACAGAGGCCCTGATGGTCCTGCCTTTGCCCCGAGAGGCCCACCTCAAACCTGGGTGTCGATGCTTCCTGTGCAGAGCAGCAAAGAGGAGCATTTCTGCACTCACTGACAATCCCCCTCTAAGGCAAAGCTACTCAGCCTGAAAAACACTGACATTCAGGAACAGCAGATGGGCAGGCTGTAATTAGGCAGCTGCTGGCTCCTCACACTCCACTTTCCTTAGAAAGGGGCAGACTCACAGAGAAGAGGGGGAGCTTCCTCGTTGGGGAGGGGTCTTTCCTTTACACGTAGAAGTTTCTTCCTGACTCACCCTAGGCTTTTCTCGGAAAGTTCAGAACGAGCTAATGTTAGTAGGAGCAAGTGAACATATTTGGTGAAAGGTGGGATTCATGTGCAAGGAGAGGGGTTATATTTAGACTTGTGTAATTAAGGATCCATTTATGTCTGAGCATCCTTAAACAGACAAATATAAAACTCATGAATACTAAAGTCTATTTGGGTAACTGGCTGGAAGCGCATGCACGCTCTGAGCCTGTCCCTGCCTATTCAAGTAGAAGTAAAGGCCACCAGCTCAGAAAAGGTCTCAGCTCAGATTGAATGAATTTCGAGCCTCACTACTTAGGGCTACAGTAAAGAATTCTCCAATTCAGCATGTGCACAGGAAATCCACATCAATGCGGAAGGAAATGACCAAGCTTCTGGATGCCAAGCAGGCTGTTGGGAAACCAGAGGCTGAGAGACTTTGGGGTTTTCGTGACGGGGCTGCGATCGCCCTGCCTTTGCCCAGAGACACCCACCTCAAATCTGAGTGACCCGCTCTCTCTGGTTTTGAAAGTCTGATCCTCTGTTGCTGCGTGAGTCCAAGACGTTCTGAGATTGATATAGACAAGATTGAGACCAGCATTTCTCCTGAATTGCTTTTTTCCTAGGACCCACGTAGAAGTGATTTTTGAAATCTTAAAAAAAAAAAAAAAATAAGTCAATGATTTGCACCTATTGAAAAGCAATTTGTTTTTCACTTAAAGTACTTCAAAAAGAAGAAAAAACACAAATTCCCAATCTGTTAAAAGCTCAGCCAACCTAGAGACTGGGGTTTCCATTTTCCATGACTTAATATTAGTGAGAAAAAGGCCAGTGATATCTGACTTCTCTACCCAATATTACATTGGAGATAATCATCTGAAATTACTGCAATCATGTTGTTTTCTGAAAAAAGTGGGCACAGGCAGATCTTTGGATTTCAAATGTGCTGGAGTTTAACTACCGCATCCTTCACTGTAGAATCCAGCAGGGCTCCTGTCCCTTCCTCCCTCTCCCCTCTGAATGCCACAGACACAGGTTCCACACAGTGTTGCGCCGTCCTGTCTGGCGTTTACGTCCCCTGCGATGCAGCATCCGAAGGAGACAGGAAGCAGTCATGGGAACCAGCTCTGGGAGTCTTTCTGAGTCACGGAGGGACCCTGGGGGAAAGTGGCCTTGTCGTCCTAGAGATTTCTTGTTGAGGATTTGGGTGAAAATGGAGAGGGTCCTCTTGCCAGCATGCAGGTAACAGAGATGGGAAGGATGACCAGTGTGTTGAATGACAGCTTTGGGGGTCAAAGAGATCTTGACTGGCCAGAGCCGAAGGCTGGAATCTAACAAGGCAGAAGCGAAATGGGTAAAGGTAAAGCCTAAAATACGAAGGGCACAAACCCAGAGCTGGGAAGGAGGGCTGTGGCCGGCGTGGGTGTGATTTGGGTTGTGGCTCACTGTGAGTGCATTGCGAGGCAGCAGCGGGGTGTGGGGTGCAGGGGGGCAAAGTGAGCTTTGGCTGTGTCGTCAGAGGTGAGATGCTGGAGTGGAGGAGCTGAGCGTCTCCGTCTATCGTGGCCTGGTCGCACCGGAGGATCCCACTCAGGGCAGGACCCCCGCTAAGAACTACACAGACAGAGGGAGGGTGTTAAAGGAGCATCCAGGCCCCTGGAGGGAGGGAAGACCTTACCAAGGAGAAGGGAAGGAACTGAGCTTATTTGATCCAGAGAACAGAGGGTTATGGTGTTTATCTTAATGTATCTGCAGGACTGACCTACAAAAGGGAGATGTAATTTGTTCCGGGTGGTCTAATGCAGGGGGTCAGCAAACTGAGGTCTGCCCATTTTTGTCAGTAAAGTTTTATTGGAACACAACCACACTCATTGCCTTATATATTGTTCATGGCTACTTTTGTGCTGCAATAGCAGTGTTGAATAGTTGCCAGAGAGACTATATGGTCCACAAAGCCTAAAATATTTGCTATCTGTTTCGTTCCAAAAACAGTGAGCTGACCTGTGGTCCAATGTATAGGAAAAAGGTCTAATTTGGAGGAGTTGATGGTGAATGTTTTAAAAGAAGCATATTTTTACACAAAGGAAGAAAAGTTAAATTTAAGCTATTAATTCAAAGTAAGAGTTGAGTTACCTTCTTGGTGGGATTGATTCAAGCATTCGTGGGTATTTAGTCTTAGGTGGCCTTTGACCCTTTTCCAGTTTTGGAAGTCTGTGATTCACTGCCTTGTGGCATTACTTAAATTACTTTTTGGTTTACTTTCTGATTATCAAATGTGATCAGTTCCATCCTTCCCTACCCGCTCCTTGTACACAGAGCTCACATCTTACTCTGCTCTACAGCTAAGTCAAGTCTGCCCCGCACTCTCTCCAAGGGCATTTATGATGAGAGTTCCAAGAGGACCACCTCTTAGGAGAGTTTCACCCATAAGGATGCCCAAAGGCAGGCATTGCATGGGCAGTGTCGTAACAAAAATCTAGGGAGGTGGCACGAATTGAAAGCAGCACAAGTCCTGGACCCAGACAGCCTTGGGTTTGAATCTCAACTTCACCATATACTGTGATCTTAAAAAAGTTTCATTCATTCATCCATTCTCACATCCAGTGTGTACTGAGTACCTACCAGGTGCCAGGCACTATTTAAGGCACTTATGATATATTAATGAACAAAGGAATACAAATTCCTGCCATCGGGGAACTTGCAGTCTTCCAGTGGAAACAGATAATGAATATAAAATGTGATAAATGTGGAAATTACATAATACAATAGAAGGGGATTGGTGCCGTGGAAAAATAAAAAGTAGAGCGGGGTAACGGCATATGGAAGCTGGGCCTTGCAATTTGAAAAAGGATGGTCAGGACAGTTCTCACTGAGAGAGTGACACAGAATCAAAGATTGGAGGAAAATGAAGGAATCGGCCATCCAGACCTCAGGAGAAGAGCAAGGTGCCTGGGCGAGATCGCTCTGGGTGTGTTCAAGGAACAGCAGGTGCCTGTGTTGGTGGGGGCGAGAGGGAGGGTGGGAAGGGCGGACGTCAGCGGTGATGGCGGGAGAGTGGGGAACACTTCAGCTGAGGCTTTTGTACACACCGTGTCTTTTTCTGAGAGAAATGAGAGGCCACTGTAGGAGCTTCTGTCACGAGCAAAGGAGTGACCAGATCTGACTTTTGATTAAA
Source organism: Propithecus perrieri (assembly GCA_963574695.1). Lineage (NCBI taxonomy): Eukaryota > Metazoa > Chordata > Mammalia > Primates > Indriidae > Propithecus > Propithecus perrieri. Next base: position 5,965 of record CAUYRB010024394.1, read on the forward strand.
AAGAATCGTCTGGTTTTTGGTTGAGATTAGACTATAGGGGCTTGTATTAGTGTCCTGTGGCTGCCACAACAAAATACCACAAACTAGGTGGCTTGAAACAACAGAAATTTGTTCTCTCACAGTTCTGGAGGCTGGAAGCCTGAAGTTAAGGTGTTGGCAGAGCTCTCCTCCCTCTGGGGCCGTGTTAGTCAGGGTTCTCCAGAGACACAGAACCAACAGGTTGTGTGTGTGTGTTTATTTATACATTCAGTCCCCGACTCACAATGGTTCCACTGAACAATTTTTGACTTCACAAAGGTGTGAAAGCAACATATATTCAATAGAAATCGTACTTCAAATTTTGATCTTTTCAATAAATTACATGATACCTTAAATACTTTATTATAAAATGGACTTTGTGTTAGATGATTTTGCCCAACTGTAGGCTAATGTAAGTGTTCTGAACATGTTTAAGGTAGGCTAGGCTAAGCTATGATGTTCAGTAGCCCAGGAGTATTAAATGCATTTTTGACTTACCATATTTTCAACTTACAATAGGTTTATCGGGTCGTAATTCTGTTGTAAGTCAAGGAGCATTTGTGTGTGTGTGTGTGTGTGTGTGTGTGTGCGCATAAATGTACACAAAGAAATTTAGATAAGGAATTGGCTCTCACAATGATGGAGGCTGAGAAGTCCCAAGATCTGCAGCTGACAGGCTGGAGACTAGGAGGGCCAATGTGTAGTTCAGTGTGAGTCCGAAGGCCTGAAACCCCGGAGATTCGGTGGTGTAAGTTCCAGTCCAACAGCAGGCAGCCTTGAGACTTGGGAAGGACCGATGTTTCTGTTCGAGTCCAAAGGCAGGAAAAGATCAGTCTCTCAGCTCAGGCAGGCAGGAGGAATACCCTCCTACTCGAGGACGGGTCAGCCTTTGGTGCTATTCAGGCCCCAACTGATTGGATGAGGCCCGCTCACATTAGGGAGGGCAATCTGCTTCACTTGGTCTACTGATTCCAGTGTTAATCTCTTCCACAAACACCCTGACAGACACAAGAGTAAGTGTGACAAGGTGTCTGGGCACTCATGGCCCAGTCAAGTGGACACACAAAATTAACCATGACAGGGGCTCTAGGGGAGAACCTGTTCTTTGCCTCTTCCAGCTACTGGTGGCTCCCGGCATTCCTTGGCTCGTGGCTGCATAATTCCAATCTTTGCTCCTGTCTTCATGTGGCCTTCTCTTTTATCTCTCAAATCTCCTTCTACTTTACTCCTAAAAGGACACTTGTCATTGGATTTAGAGCCCACTCAGATAATCCGGGATGATCTTGTCTTGAAATCCTCAGTTTAATTATATCCGCAAAGACCACTTTTCTAAATAAGGTCATACTCCCAGGTTACAGGAATTAGGATGTGGATATATCTTTCGCGGGGGGCATTCAACCCACCAGAGGGGCACGAGTAGCACAGGGAGATTGGTTAGGGGGATACTGCAGAGGTCCAGGCGGGAGATGGTGATGGTTAGGCCGGAGTGGCAGCGGAAGTGGCGGGAGGCTGCAAAGATTGCTGACGGATGGGGCTGTGAGAGAGAGAGGAGTCAAGGACGACTCCAGGGTTTTGGTGCCAGGAGTTGGAAGGGTGGGATCACCTTCCACAGGTTGGGGAAGGCCAGCGGTGCAGCAGAGCAGACTTTTGTTAGTTTGCTTGATTAACTGTTTAATTTTAGCTTTTCTTGGTGGGGGCAGACCTGGAGTTCAGTTTTGGACATACTAAGTTTGACAGTGGAGTGGAGTACTAAGCAGGCAGTGGGGTTTACAGGTCTGGAGCCGAGGGGAGACATCTAGACTGGAGATGTGAATCTGGGAGTTGTCAGTGTATGGAAGGCACCTCAAACCATGTGACTAAGTTCCTAAACCTCAAGGAATAAGGATCCAATTATAGGGAAAGTGGTATGGAATCCAGTTGTCTGGGAAGGATGCTTTCATAGTCCACAGGAAAAGACAATTTAGTCCTTGTCACTCCTTGGACCAGCAGCAGTGGCATCACCTGGGAGCTTGTTAGACGTGCAGACTCTCAGACCCGACTCTGACCCACCGAATCAGAACCTGCATCTCGTGAGGTCCCAGGTGACTTAAATGCACCTTGAAGTTTGAGGTGTGCCATTTTGATCAGTATAATTACTCACCTCACTTTAGGTGTTTGTGGGATGGGCTTAATTTAGATTTTTCTGGGAATATTTGTTTAGAATGGCTGTGAGAGTCAGACAAAGGATCAGGGAACTTCTACAGGAAAGGGCCGACATTTTGTTCTCATGACGTTTGGACACCTTTGTTACCACATTCTAAAAAGTATCCCCAGTTGGTCCAGCAAGGTGGCTCAGCTTCAGGGGAAGACAGGTGTGAGGCGTGTACCTGGGAGGTGAAAAGTGACCCTCGCTTGCTCCCCTGACTCCTCAGTACCAGCTTTTCACAGCCGGAGTGTCCTCGCAGTGTTTTTTCTTCCTCCAACCCCTCTTCACCACCTCCCCATGCAGCCGTTGCGACCTTTATAGCCCTCCACGGATCTGGGTCCTCTCAGGTGAGAGGGGTCATTTTTTTAAATAGATAAAACCTGATTTATCTAAAAGTCTTAAAACATATTTTAGAAGGTGAGTCTACCTCTTTTTCCTCAGTTAGGTGAGGCTGGTCCCAAAATAATCTATAAATCCTTCGTGTGGAGGTGGAGGGACTAATTTTAGGAGATGCTCTCTCCTGGGAGGATGGCTCACAGCCTGAGGACGGAGGTACTGATGGAATTCATTTTAACCCATGATTGCAGAAGTCTACTTTCAGATATCTTCTTTATGGAGATTTTAAAAATAGGAATATCTTGCTTTATATAGTAGACTCATTTCAGAAGACTTCCAGTGAACTATAATTTCTGGAAATCAAGCTGTATTTCCCCATTAACCAGTCTGATCATTTCAGAGACGTTTGCCTCTGTGTTTGAATTAGACACAGCAGAACTTAGCCTAGCTTGGGAATAGGGTGACCAGCTGTCCCTGTTTGCCTGTGACTGAGGGGTTTCCTGGGATGAGGGTCTTTACAAAAAAAAAAAACAACAAAACAAAACTTGATATCTTTAGAGCAGTTCTAGGTTCATAGCATAATCGCATGGAAAGTACATGTCATCCCTGTCCCCACACATGTGCAGCCTGCCCTGCTGTCAACGTCCTCTACCAAAGCAGTGCACGCGTCACAGCTGATGAACTACTTTGACACATCATCGTCACCCAAAGTCCACAGTTTGCCTTAGGGTTGGTCTTGCACATTCTATGGGTTTGGACAATGTATAATGGCACGTATCCACCACTACTTTATCATACAGAATGGTTTCACTGCCCTGAAAGTCCTCTGTGCTCTCTCGTGGGCCGGCTTTACTAACAGGAACGGAGCTCCCTGGAGCATTTCAAATTGGCTGCTTTCCCGCTCTTTCTGACAAGCATGAGGGAATTTTTCTCCCATCTTTACTGTAAGAAACTGGTAGGCTCCTGGAGGTAAAACTCACGAGAGGTGAGGGTCTCTCTGTAACTGGCCCCCTACCCCCTGGAATTTTCAACCCTCAGCTTGTCCACACTGAGCCTGTAGCGATTCGTCAGTTACAGGTCAGGTTTCCTACCCCAGCGCTGCCCACCGGGATTTCTGCTCACTTGTTTCTGTTCACTTAAGTTACCATTTTCAGGGTATGTCTGTCTGTATCTCCAGTTCTGGGGCCAGTGGTTTGCCCTGTGACCTCACTTCTCTGATGGATCTAAGAATTGTTAATTTTTCAGTTTGTTCAGCTTTTTACTTGTTGAGTGATTTCAGTTTGTTTGGCTTTTTACTAGGACAGAGTGAGGACTTGCAAACCCCTTACAATCTGGACCAGAAACTGGGAGTCAGATAAGGGCCTTGTACTACTAAAATGGGTACAGTTCTGGTGAAACAGGATGGCTGGTCACCTTGTCCTGGCTCTGGGGAATTACCCGGCATGGCATTCCGTATCTCAGAGCCTAATTTCCTCTTGTGTGAAATGAGAGAGAGTTGACTTCGGGCTTCCTTCTGTGTACTTTTAAGTTCATAGGATCTGGTTTTCTTTATGCTGGGTGTTCTTAAAGCAAGGCATTTTGGGACTTAAACTAGTGGAGACTCCTTGCTAGGAGACAAAACCTAAATTCTCTTGTTAAACATCTTTTTTCTTGACTTGGAATAATCTGGTTTGGAAGGCGCAGTGACCCTTTGCTTTCAGAGACAGGGCCTCCCTGCTGCTTTCGCCCATTGTGATGTTTGTCACACAGCAGGGTGTTTTTGCCTTTTGACACCACCGTTGTGAAAACAGAACAATCGTTGTTGGGGATGACTTAGGAGATTGTCTCCTCTGGTTGAACTTGACTGAATGGATCCAGAGTAGAAATAGGAGTGAGGTGGGGGCTGGGGGTGAAGGCATGGCCCAGCCTCTGCGCAAGGACAGAAGACTCGTAGATCGGCCTCTAGTTTATTTCTCTCCAAATACCTTTCAGTCCCTGCTTCTCTAATTATTCCGTGGTCCCTGATTTGCCCAGCAACATAATCAGAAACATTGAGTGTATCATTATCTTGCAACGTCCACAGCAGAGAAATAGCTAAGACAATTTTTATGAAATTGTAATGTGCCCATTGAACACAAACTCTAATTTCCTCAAGTCTAGCTCTAGTTTGAAGAATCGCCTAATTTTTAAAAAAATGAGTTTTGCTATCAGAGAAACTGCCAATACTCACTGCCAGCATTGTTATTGTTCTTTATATATTTTAGTCTTAGCTCTTGAGTATAAAAAGCTCTCTCTTTCCTTCCCTTCCACGAGTTGAGTTTCA